>JAWVMR010000035.1:0-20655 GCA_036321205.1 Trypanosoma caninum | reverse complement strand
AAAAAAAAAAAAAAAAATGTTATTTTTTTTTTTATTTGCAAATATATATATATATATACTGCTTTTATTACTACTCCAGGTTTTAACCCTAATTTATTTTTTTTATTTTTTTGCAATACCGTGCAAAGACAAACACCAAAAGACATAAAATACGTTCACCGTATCACATAAAAAGACCTTACACGTATTTCACACCAAAAACCAAATTTTATAAATAACTAAATAAATATTTTTAAAAAAAAGTAACCACCAAGTGCCCGTATTCCTTGTTTACTTTTTTTTTTTTTATGTAAGTAAATAGGTATGTGTATTTATTTATTCTAAGTTAATTTTCCTTTTTCTTGTATTTTTATGTTATTCTGGCCACATAACACTCTTCTCACCGTGACAAGTTCATCATGCGACACGCAACATACAACGAAACCAAAAACACCACGATATAAACAAACATAGAAAACAAATAAACCCTGTATAACCCGGCAACAAGCCCAGTGCACAAACACAGCAGTGCAGACAATACAAGAGCATAACTAAGTGCAACTCGCTGTCTTTTTGTTAAAACCTCATGTGGAACTGTCAAAAACAAAGTTGAAGCAACTAAGCGGTAAGTCACATGTGTAGATAAAGGGACAAAACGATTGGCACTTAACGTATTAAGTGCCTTTACCATACTAACATAGGCAACAATACTTCCACATACAAAAGCCAATGAAAGCAAGGTTGGCCAAACGCTGTTACTTTTGGTCTCCTTCACTGCCCTTGCAGGAGCAAAAAAAAAAGACACAAAAAGCGCCTTTAAAGCTATAATCGAATAACATGCAGATACCCAATATATTTTCCGCAGCTCACTGCTTTGATCTAACTGTCTTTGGTTAAAAACGGAAAAAAAATCCATTGAACAGACAAACTATAACCACTACAAACCAGGCGCCAGGACTATGTATATCTATATCTATATATATATGCAATTAAATTAGTTACTAACAAAAAAAAAAAAAAATGCATACGTGTAGTCGTAAAATGCGTATATAAACACATATATATATATATATATATATATATAACTGAAAGTACTGAAAAAGCTATCAAAAAAAAAAAAAAAATGCATATATAGATATAGATATATGCTAATCAAACTCAGCTGCCTGCTTTATATCATTGTTACCATAATAAACAACCTTTGCTCCTTGATCCAAAACATCAGGCGCCGTGGCCGGAAGGGTTGCAGTGCAAAAAAAATTCGCAACAATAGCCTTGCCACAAGTTCTCACAGGTAGTCCTTTAACAAAGCACTTTGCAACCTTCTCATTAAGTCGTGTTTTTTCCCCGCGATCTAAAAAACCAGGGCGGTAAATGCATAAACGTGGAAACTGAAGCGCCTCAACAGCGGCATCAGCACGGCCTTTTGTTTTGCTATACAACAACCAAGAATTCTTGTTGGCAAATTGAGCACTTATCTGCGCGTAAGTAGCAATGGAAAAGCCACTAAATGTTTTTATAGCCTCCGCAAAGGCCACAACGTAGTCGTAGTCACAGTGCACAAACGCGGCTGCACTTCCAGCGTCTTTACGTGTCGTTCCAAGGCACATTGCTACATACTTGTGGCTGCCAAATAGGTTTTTGTAATACTCTTCACCGTACTCATCGACGTCCTCAGCCGACTTTGGCTCCTTTCGTCCCTGCCAAAAGCGGTAAAACAACTCCCAATCAAATGTCACCACCCGCAAGCGCAAAAGTTGCTCATCCGTCACCACGCCGCAATCACAAGAGCGCTCAACAAAAGCTGCAGGATCTAAAGCTAAGGACCGCGTCAGCGCAACAACGCGTGTAATTTCAGGACGCCGCAGTGCCTCGATTACAACAAAACGACCAACAGCGCCAGTAGCGCCGGCCACAATAAGAGACATGTGGCAACAAACACACACACACTCACAGAGGCACAGGTTTAATATATATATATATATATATATATATATATATAACAATAAAGCTGTGTGTATGTATACACCTTCTAGAAAACCTCCATTGTGTAAACAAAATAAGACAAAGATAATAAATAAATATAAACCGTTATTATTAAGATATATATATATACATACATATATATATATATAAACTACAAACAAATAATAACACCTAAAATTATAAAGCGACACACACACACACACAAAAAAAAAAAAAAAAAAATGCGCTGAAAACTATTTTAGAGTTTCTGCAAGATCATTCTGCAATTGCCAATCATGTCGCTGCCTTCTGTGCGTATGCAACAACGAAACACTGCTCCACTTGCCTTGCTCAACCAAAACACATGGAAACAACCGTTTCTTTCCACATTCTAAAACATCAAATGTCTTTAGTCTGCCCACAACCTGAACAATACAGCCATCATCAAGAGACTTCTTCAGTACGTCTGTGTACCTCTCATCTCCCAAACAGCGGACTGTGTACTGTTCCTTCACAAATTGTGACGGTCCTTTTGTTGAAGACGCCATTGCCGTTGTTGCCGCAATTTTCCTTGTGGCTTTTGTTTCCTCTTCAAGACATGTAGTCTGCCCACCACTCTTGCAGGAAACATCAAAAACTAAACATGTGAGTGTAAACTGAAAGACGCTGAGATGAGAAAGAAACCCTGTCTGCACATCATGCATGGAACCCAATAAAGTGACACGATTTAGTGGCCGCGCCGCTAATGTTCTCAAAGTAAATAAAAACATTAACCAAATTTCTCTAGGGTCAAAAATACTGCTTTTATTATAATAATAGTACAAAAAAAAAAAAAAAAAAAGACTACCTGCTCGCAAAAAATCTAAAGTTTTTTTTAGACTTGCTTTGCCTCACTCCTAATAGTAAAAACAAAAATACATGCATTAAAAATAACAAAACCATAACACAAAAAATCAAAAATGTTACATAAAAACCTGCTGGCGGTGCTAAAAATCATTCCATTAAACAAAAATTTTTGCCTCTACAATAGTAAAAAAAAACAAAAAAAAATATATAATACATTGTAACATGCAAAAGAAATAATATAAACCTCTTCACACAAACCCTAAAATAAATATATATATATTAACAGTAATAACAACAGTAACAACTACAAACACTATAAATAACAACAACCAACAGCAATCAAGATATATATATTCTAAAAAAAAAAAAAAAAAATCAGTAAAAACTGGTGTCAATCACCATGTTTTTCCACTCCTGAAAAAGCTCACGCTCAGTGCTATGCTGCGACGTCTCCCAAAAAGATATGGGACCTTTTTGTGTGCAACGTTTTCCATTTGACCTGTCAAGCACATTTTTGCGACATGTCGGTTCCTTGCTTATCTCCGAGAGCTGCCTTTGTTCTATTTGTTGTGGTTCCTGCTGACAGTCTTCTTTTTGAAAGCCTGTCTCAAGTAAGAGCTTCAAGCTGTTGTTCTCCACCCGCAGTTTCTCATTGGCCTGCAAAATCATGTCCACACGCAGCTGAAGATCCTGAAAGCGTAACTGACTCTCGTGAACTTTTTTCCAGTCAATCTTCAAGCGGCGCAACTTTTTTTGCAAAAGCTCATTCTCTTCCCGCAGCTTATCGTTTTCCTCCGTAAGCTGATTGTTTGACTTCTCCAGCGAGTAAAAAGTGGCAATACAATTCGCCTGCTGCTCGACGTCTTCTTCATCGCACTCTGTACAGTTAGTTATGTGGCGCACAAACTCGGCCCGAAGTCGAGAGATCGCCTGCAGCATCGCCTCACGCTCAACTTCGTATCTATGAAGCTCTGCCAGCTTCGCCAAGTGCGTGGCCTCAATCTGCGCGCGGTGCGTCTTCTCCTGCTCACTGCGCATAATACGCTGCTCTGTAACAAACGCGTTGATGTCACACTGCAGCTGCCGAACGGCATCAGGAAGAGACCGCAAAATAACCTTAACCCGCGTGACAAGTTCACTCAATGGCTGCTGTGGCTCCGCAGCACACTCGCCCAAAAAAAATTCCTCGGCTGAGACGTCCTCAATGTTACCCTCGCGAAGCACACAGCCAAGTCGCTCTATATGCGCTTGCAGCTGCTGCAGACGCTCAGTAAGAAGCTGAAGATGCATCTCGACCTCCTCTATTTTTCCCACACGGCGGCGCAAAAAATCCGCCTCTGTCAGAAGTATTTCGTGCTCCTTTTCTTGCTGCGCATGCATCTCCTCAAGCTGCTTGAGCATTAACGCGCGTTCCTCAGCGGAAGCTCCCAAAAGCCGTGCCTTTTCCTCAAGCTGCTGCAGCTGCGCCTGTGTCTCAACCAACTGCCGTTGTGTCGCAGCAATCTTACTCTCCATAGCCTCTTTCTCGGCCTCGATTGATAGGCAGCGGCGCGTAGACTCCTCAAGTTCTTTTTTGCGCTGCTGCGCATCGTCTGCAACACGCCTGCACTCCGCCACACCGCGGCGCAGCCACTCTCGCAGCTCATCGCGCTCTCGTTCAAGCCGCTCAAGTTCTTTTTTCTCATTCGTAGCCCCAGCAAGCTTATCGTATCTCTGCGCCGAAGCCCCCATCAGATGCTGCATGTTCACATCGCCTTCGCCGCCCGCTTCCAACGACACGGCAGTGCGATCTATGGAGGTGACGGATGAACTGAGGGATGTGGCCACGGTGCTTCCCGCAAGCTTAATAAGCTCACGGCGAATTTCGTCTATCTCATCATCAATAATACTATCAAAAACCATTAATTCCTTCTGCAGTGTTTTTTTTTTTTTTCCTACCACAAACCAACCCCACTATTCTTCCTGCCTCAATCCACCAAATATATATATATATGTATATATAATAAAAATAAAATTAACAGCATAACTAATACCTTTTGCGCATAAAACAGCATTTTGTCTACATAAATGTAAACGCTTTTTAATAACAGTGGTACTGGCAGTAGTAGTAGCAACGTTGTCATTACACACATACTTTATATTTTATCAACCACCTCTGTGTAATGAAAAAATATTATGCTAAACAAAAATGAGACAAAGAAACTAAATTTTCACCTAACGTCATAACACCGTAATAAAAACACACTGAAAACCATTACGAAAAACCTAAACACACACACAAAAAAAAAATTTTTTTTCATGCAAGTCTTTTAATGATGTGTAGGCCGCTGTCGGTCTGCACAACATCACTAAGTTCCCCAACCTTCAGCGAACGCACAGCGTCTTCAAAAGGCTTCATCATTTCACCAGGACCAAAAAAGCCCAAGTCCCCTGCCCTGCTGTAACTCCCGCAATCACTCCGCTCACCTGCGGCCTCCTCAAATGTCACTTGACCTCCCATTATTTTATTTTTCCATTCCATGAGCTCAGCCAACGCGGCATCGTACGAAGTATCCGTCGTGCTCTTACCGGTTCTGCGAGAAACCGGATTGCGACTGCCGTCAAACTTTATCAACAAATGGGCCGCACGCATTTTTTGACTTTCAGCCATTTGGTAGCTTAAAAATATATGTACAGGTATATTTTGTCTTTATTATCTTTTTTTTTTTTTTGTTGTTGTTGTTGTCGCTGTTGTTCTCTACCACACACACACACACACATACACCTTCTCCCACCACAAAAAAAAAAAAAAAAAAAAAAAAAAAAAATTTAAAAATTTAAAGTGTTCTGACATTGATTCAAGACACACTGCAAGATACACGCACCAAAAATGTACACATGTAGTCTTGGCTTGTGCTCAGATAAACAGCAATAGGCCTTTCCTTCTTCATTTAAGAGAATGCTACCCTACTTTGGGCACAAATACGCCAGAGAACAGACGCGGAAACCGACAGCGAGGGCGCGTGCCGCAAGTCCAATAGACTCCGTGCACAACATCACTGCCTGGTGCGAGCTGTACTGCTCACAAAGATAAGATGTAAAACCCAAAATAGAAAGCTGATGATCCTGCTGGTCTTGCTGCAACCAGGCACCTCCCCACTCCCCCGCGGACCAAAAGTGCTGCGGCAGGTCCTCGCCCCACTGTGGCAAGGCGGGCGGCAGCGCTCTCGACTCCCCATCGCGCTGCTCGTCCAGAACAAAGTCACTCTTCGCGTCCTCCATCATGCACAGCGTTCTACCGGCCAGCTCAGCCGCCTCGTGAGCGCAACTAAAAGAAAACGCCTCCAGCTCCACGCTGCCAAAACTAAGACACACCGCCGGCGATGTGCGCACCGCGGCGTCGCATAATGTCGCCGCGCGCAGCAACTCGTCCTTCACCACACGCGGCACACGCATCATATTCTGTTGCCCAAGAAACATTTTCTCGTAGATGGCCGCAAAGCTGCTGGAGCTTCCCAATGCTAGCAGCGATGATGCGTCCATCACAAATAACGCCCCATCCATAGAGAAAGCATTCACAACAGAAGATAACACACGTAGCCGCAAGGACGACCACAAGGAAAAAGACGGAGTAATACGCTGTCTAATTTTTTCAACAAAAGCTGCCCCACAAAACTGTCCAGAATCTTTTTTGCAAAACCCAAACTCGTAACTTTCCTCAGCGTTGCAGGCGTCATCATAATCAATATCAAGGTTCCCCCATGGATTGCAAACAGCAGCGCATAATAATTCATTTTCCTCATTTTTTAGCATTTCCTTTGCCTCCTCTAAAGCCCTATAATAGGCCAATGCCTTGGGGTTTGGGTTTACACGATGTGCGTCAAAGTTCTGAATAACAAGATTATTAATATTAGTACAGCGAGAAAGCGCCACATATGCCTGTCCCTCCTCAAATATACCTTTAAAGTCCACATTAACCCTTAAAAGCGACATCCCTTGTGACTTATGTATTGTAATTGCATACGCAAGCTGTAAGGGAATCTGGACACTGCAGCTTGTTTCCACGTCGCCCTGCATAACCGACCAGCGATGTGGCTCAATTGTCACCAAACGCCCACCACTACCATTATTACCACCACCCACACAACCAGCAGCGTCTTCATCATTTTTGGCAAAATCTCCCCCTAAAACATCAAAGCGCACAATAGGAAGAAGTGTATGCGTAGCCAACGATTTAAGATCAGCCAGTGTGCTTTTCTTCGCCAAGTCACGCACCTTTTTAGCATCAACAAAGGCCTCGACCGTGCCAACGCTGCCGTTCACAAGACCCAACGACACATCAATGTTTTTCAAAAGCATGACACGACAACCAATCCTCAGTGAAACAACAGCTGGCAATTCAGCTGGATACCTTCCTTCGCCAGTGTGAAAACCTTGATATAAAAATATTTTGGACGTTAATTCATTAAAACGCTTCGTATTCACTGCATCTACCTCACAGCGTAGCGCACGCAAGATGCTAAACTCACCCCCCTCTATTTCATTTGCAGAGCTCTTATCCCCAATATTTCCACTCTTGACACACTGTGATGGTCGCAGAGCGCTAGCAGCACCGTTCTCTGCTTTAATGTACTTTGGTCCTTTTGTCAAAGAAAGAACGTACTTTGTTTGAGAGAGCGACGATAACAACGCAAGAGAAGGAGCTGTCAACATGCCACAACGAATTTCATTCAACATTTTAAAAAACATCTCGTCTTTCTGCCGAAAATGTTTTGAAAGAACACAAACAAAAGGATTTATGCGACACCACGCCGAAGACTCAAAACAAAAACGCGCTGCACAGCCCTGCTGCTTCGTGACTGGAGGAAGCTGCAAAAAATCGCCCGCAAACACCAATTGAATACCACCAAACGGCAAACGTGAGCCTCTAATCTTCCGCGCGACATACTCCAAGACATCTAAAAGCCACGCGTCCATCATAGAGACCTCGTCCACCACAAGAACCCTACAAAAGCGCCAGTTTCGTTTTGCTTTTGGTCTTTTGCGCACAGTGTTAAACACATCCTCTGGCGTGTGCTGCAGCGGGTCAACAATTCCGCATCCTGCAAAGTTATGAAGCGTCGTGCCGCCAAGGTTTAACGCCGCAATCCCCGTAGTGGCCGTCACAAAAGTTGAGCAGCGCGGAAGTGCCGTTATTATAGCGCGAAGCAAATGTGATTTCCCCGTACCAGCCCCGCCAGTAAGAAAAACAGAACGGCCGTACTTTACAACGAGATCAAATGTCTGTTTTTGCTCCTCTGACAAACTCAAACCTTGCAATGAAAATTCATTGACAGAAGAAGCAGTATGCGTTGACGTCTCAGAGTCCAGTAACGACGTTTGTTCTTTTTTTTTCTTTGACGTTTGCTCAAGACTGTGCGAGAAAACTAAACTGTCAAGTGTAGCACCATCACTCTTATCATCAGAGTAAATCAGTTCCGTCCCTGAAGACGCGGCAGAGGACAAAAGTGTGATCACCTTTACCTTCTCGTCGTCACTAACACAATTTGTTTTGCTCTTTAAACACCGCTGCGGCGTCGTCATTACATCGTACGCGGAGTTAAAATTTGACGAGCACGACAAATTACCACTTTCCTCGCATCCTTCATCGCCACGTCCCCGCTTCGCGGCACCACGCCCATCCACAAAATTTGCATGACAAACTGGAAACAGATCTTTTTTTCCGTTAATTTCTTCTATCACTTCAGATGCTGTCTTATTCACAAATGAAATGTTTTTAACAGCAACTTCATGGTTCTCCGCGTCATCACCTCTTAAGCCATTCAAATAGCAAAATGTGCGCAAGTTTTGGTGTGTCTTAAACGTCCGTGCAGACATTATCCTGATGTTCTATGTACGTTAAAAAGCCAAACAAACAACAACAAAAAAAAGAAAATACAAAAGCACAAACATGCACTACTACAAAATTCATCACAAAAAAAAAAATAAAATAAAATAAAATAAAATAACTTTTTTGCTTAAGTTTCTCGTTTTCAAATTCATTTTTTTTTTTTTTTTTTTAATTAGATTTATTACTTTTGTTTATCAAAACAACAAATTGTGTCACATTACAAATTTTGTTCAATCAAAATAAAAGAACATTAACTCGATAAACACTTCGCCTAATAACTCACAAACTACAAAAAAAAAAAAAAACAATACACAAGCCAATAACAGTAACTTATTATCTCACAGCAAAATGTGTAGAAAAGCTGCCAGTGTTACCGAATTGCGTATTGTTTTAAATCTCTCTCCATTTATTTATGTTTTTTTTTTTTTTTTTTTTTTTTTTGAGGGGGTAGTGTGCTTTTATAATATTTTGGAATAGAAAAAACAAAAATACAAACATAATGTGTCACATTCAAGCTATAAATGGGGCAATCCACGTGCTATTTCTTCTCTGCGAAAAGGAACAAAAGAAGTCAACCCATCATTTTCCATCAAATGCACAATATGGTCTATATCAAAACAGTCCCGAGCCCATTCATTTGCAAAGTAACCCAAAGACCCACTGCAATCCAATGTTAGTAGTTTTGTACGAAATTTGTTGGTAAAAGCGACAAGGAAACGTACTAATGCACTACTATTGCCGTCCGCAAAAATAATATCCAAAATGCGACACGCTGTACAAAAAGGAAAATGAGCACAGAAAACACCCTGCAACCACCCGCTCGCAAACACAGAGACATCGATATGCTTTTCTTTAAAGTGCGTGTGCACATCCACAAACCGTTGTGAAATAATCTCATTATACACCTGAAGGTCTATTTGCAAATTGTACTGCTCATGATAGCCACGCGGCAAAAAGCCTACAAAAAGAGCTGTCACCGTCCAAAATGCCTTCTCAGCTGAAAGATTTAAAAGAACCGTGGCTGCAATGTAACTAAATGCCTGGTGATAAGAAGGCAAAACACGTGCAAGTTCCAATGCGAGCAACACATTGCGTAGCTCCTCAACGCCATGTCCCTTCTTTGCAAAAAAAGAATGACAAGGAGCAGTGCGCACGACGTCCTGCGAGATGTCGTGCAACGGCTGTCCCTGCACATCGCCAGAACGCTGAATCAACTTATTGTACAACAGCGGAGACTCGCAAAAAAGAGCAGCGGCGCCGGACCACTCAAGCCACAGCGTGGGGCGAAGGCACTGCGGTAGACCGTACGCGTATACACAGTGCAACACCGGCGGCGACACCGATAGATGGCAAAAGAAAGAAAAAAAAGAATGTCTATTCTCCTCGTATCGCTGCGTCTCCTCCATAATGCCAGTGTCTCTGCTAAAATAGTGAAGAAGTTGGTGCAGTTTATCGCAAGATATGTGCTGTCGGCGCTGATCAGCACGCTGCTCCTCCACCGAGGCACCAGAAAAGCCGTAAAACGACGTGCCAAGCCACGCCAACCGCGCCTCTTCTGCAGAAGCAAAACTCGCAAGGCGCAGTGATTTTGGGGGCTCCACGCCAAAATAAACACTTGCGCCAAGCCAACGTCTCGTGCGCACCCACCGCCGCCGTCGCACGTAACTTATTTTTTGTGGTGTGGCGCTGCAAAAGCGAGTTGAAATTGAAAAATCCGCCGCGTAGAACCACCCATCGCTGTGCGCCCCGTTCGGCGCCACTTCCCAGTTGGAGAGCCAAGCCCACCCAATCGGTGTAAGAAAACTATCACGGAAAAGCACAACGTCGCCTTTTTTGTTTGACCACGCGCTGCGATCAAACGGGAGGCGGTAGAAACCCCACCCCTTCACCGGGTGATACCGCTGGTTCTCCCAGCACTCCACAGTCACACGCAGAAGATCCGTCATGTGTTTAAATAACAACAATAAATAACTTTCAAAAGTATAAAAAAATAATTACTAATAACACTAAAAAAAAAAATTTACTATAAGCTAACAATGTTAATGTATGGCACAGACACACACACACACGTATATATGTATATATGCTTTTCTTTGTATGACAAAACTATTCTTCTCACCTTTATTTATTTTGATGTATTTGTACATATAGCTGCACTCCAATAAAATATATATATATATATATATATATAATAATAATAATAATAATAATAATAATAATAAATTTACTTCAACCTTTAAAAAAAAAAAGCAAAGAAAACACAACAAGTAAAGAAAAAGAAAAAAAACATTCAGCAAAAAATATATAAAATTATAAAGATAATAAATACAATTTAAAAAACCAACAAAAAAAAAAAAAAAAAACGCACGCACCAAATCAACAAACAATTAATACAAATAATTCCCATTCACACACACACAGAAAAAAAATACATATATAAAGGCGTGCATACACATATATGCATGACATTCTTCTCAAAAATTTCTTTAACAGTACAAGTTTTTAAAGAAATCATTAAAAAAAATTTTTTTTAATTGATTTTTTTCTTTTTATTTTTTCCCGCATTTCTCGCTATATATAAATACATTATATATATATATATTGTTCATTTAAAATTTATACCTGTTGCAACCCTAACAGCAAATAGTAAAGGTTTCTCCACACATATGAAAACACAAACAAACTTTTTTATTTTATTTTATTTTATTTTTTCTTTTCTTTTTTCTTTTTTATTGTTTTTGTCTCTGCAATTTAAGGCAGAAAAAAAGTAAAATCCTTATTATTTTAAAAAACAAATCTAAAAATTTTACTTAAAAAATTTTTTCTGGTTGTTTCTTTTCTTTTTTTTATTGTTTTCGTTTTATCCATAAAAAATATATATATCTTTTCATGTATATATATATATATATATTATATACGTACAAACATATATATATATATATACAACCATACATACAGCATTGTGAAAAAAGAAAAATAATAATAATAGTAATAAATTTATTGACCCATGTCACTATCTACACACGCACACGCGTCACCCCTTAAGATAGATACATACAAAAATGTTTAACATCTCCTTTTGCTCAAGAAGTGTCTGTATATGCTTATAAAAATATATTTTACCCCACATATGTGTAAGTGTGAATCTCTTCATACACATTAAATATTTTTTTATACCTATATACATGTATGTATATATATATTTAACAAAAAAGGTATTTCTCTTTTATTTCTTTTTTTTTTTTTTTCTTTGTGTGTGTATGCTGAGTTGGTGAGTGAAAGGGAGACTCGTTCTTTTTGCTGCTCTTCGTAATAAAATAAAATTAAATAAATAATAATTTAAATACCAAATCATACATGCAATAACCACATCAGCAGCAGACACTCCTCCACCCTCCCCACAAATATATATATATATATATATATATATATATGCACTCAAATATTAATAATAAACTCTATCATAAAAACAAACAAGATGTTGTATAAAAAAAAAAAAAAAAAACAATATACACTTTGATCATATATATATATATATACATTTTTAAATAAATATACCTTCAAAACAGTAAAAAAAAAAAAAAAAAAAAAAAAAAAAAAAAAAAAAAAAAAAAAAAAAAAAAAAAAAAAAAAAAAAAAAAAACAGCAATGCAACAACAAAACAAACAAATGCATCTATGAGTAGAATTTAAAAAATCGCATATCCTTATATTTACATACATATATAACGTGTTAAAAAAAATGCAAGCTTAATATATATATATATATATACATATGTAGGTATTGTAAAAGAGCCCCCAAACAACAACAACAAAAAATTCTAAACAATAAAAATAGGAACAACTAAAAAACAAGTTATTAACACCCACATAGTATACATACATATATGTTAAGCGGATTATCCCCCTTTCTTTTCTCATTTGTTTGTTTTAGGAAACTTTTTTTTTTTTTTTTTTTTAAAGAACACATAAATAACTAAAATAACACTCACTCCCCTACAACCCAAGATTATTACATACACATCCATTTTAAAGTTGCTATTATTGTTATTTTGTGTTATTGCTGGTCTTTATGCTCCCCCCGTTTATCATTTATTATGTATTGTATACTTCATTTTTAGACAAAAGTAAATTCACAGCAAAACAACAACAACATTTACACCCACTTATACAAACACACAGAGGAGCTCGTAAGATCATATTTAAGTTCTTCTAAAGCAGTATACGCACAATGTGTTTTAATATTTAACAATATATATATTTTTTTGCGTATCACTACTAATATTCATTTTTTTTTTTTTTTTGTTCGTTTGTACGCTTTAAAAAAATAATTAAAATCATCTTAACAACGCAAGTTTGTTATCGTTTTGTTTATTCATTCATTTGCGCTAAAATTAATGACCTACTTCTACCAGTGTGTCCCTCTAATCTTGCTTTATTGATTTTGGTATTTATTTACTTATATATATATATTTGTCCTTCTTTCTTTTGTTTGTTTAAGTTTTTATCACTCATTTCAGTCAACCGTCGTATTTCCCCTCCAATGTCAACAGTCCCCGTAGTTGGTGCACCCCCCATTGTAGGGAAAATCACTCGAACAAAGCGGCGCGTACGGCAGCCACATGTCCTCGCAGTCGGCGCCAGAAACGCGCTCAGGTGCAGGTGTTGCGCAGCCGCCCCGCGCGTCATCGTCCTCGCCCGCAAACATCATTTCCTGCTGCGGCGGCTCATAGCCAACTGTCATCTGCGCCATGTCGGTAAGCCACGACACCTGCACGGGGTTAAAGACGTGGTCGTTTCTGCCAGACACCCCATCGTCAAAACCAGAAACCCACGAGTTAGTTGCCTTGCTGGGTACAATCGTATTGAATATTGTGTTCCAATCAATCTCGTCGTCCTCTGTTGTGTCACCCTTGAAGCGTCCCGTCTCAACTGAGCCGGATTCCGAATGCTGGCGCACATTTTGTACATCTACCGACTTTTTGTTGCTGTTGTTGTTTTTGCCTTTGTTTTTGCTGCCCTTCTGCGTAGAGAAAGCTGGTGCAAACGTGGTCGCATCAACACCGGCGGCAAATGTCCTTTCGCCGTCCTCAAGGCCAAAAAGACAAGGGCGGTGTTGCACAACATGACGCTGGGGATGCGGCACGCACGATAACATGGCATCAAAAGGAAGTTGGTCGTGGATAGGCTTTCGCGCGGGGCTGGTGCGAACACATAAAAGTGCAGAGACATCTTTCTTTGTAAAACAACTTGCCTCTGGCCACTCCTGAGAATTTGTAAACAAAAAATTAAACGGGTTTGGATCGGTAACAATATTTCGAAAGTACTCAATCATTGCCTTCGCTCCACTTTGTTCAGCAAACTCCACAAAGCTGAACCAAAGGCCCGCTGGAGGCTCGCCAAAAAAAGCAGAAACAGCAGGAGAAGAAGCAACAGTAGTTCCACCTCGCAGTTGAAATTGATTCTCATCACGACATAGGCGAACCTTGTTGAACTCTCCAAAGTGCAGCAAAAGTCTACGGAACTGTGCGCGTCGAAGAGTGGAAGGCAGTTTTGTAATATACACAGTGCGCTCCATCAGCTCAGAGTGGGTGTAAGCAAGCGGCATCGGTGCGCCCCCAGCACGCGCCCCAACAGTCTGCTTCACCGATTCAGCACTTGACGCCCCTTCCATAAATGAAGCCTGCGCGGCAACTTCACGTCGTTGGTTCTTTTGTTCTTTTTTTAGCTTTTGTTGTTGCTGCTGTTGCTGCTGAACTGCAACCTGCTGTGTTGGAACAAAACCACTTCCATCAGCAGCCAAGCAAATCAAAGAAGAATTAACGTCGCCCCCGTATTGTGCAGAAGGAAGAAACATCTTGTTTGCTGGTGTCACCTCCGGGGAAATTATGTTGGAAAAAGGATAACACTCACCCAGAGTGCGAATGCTTGCACGCGTTGCGGTGGTCGGAGTAGCCTGCGTTAGTCCTGGAGAGCCATTATCAGCGCTGCCACTGCCCGTCCCTGGAGTCACTTTGACTACAACACGACGCGGGGTTGGGCGAGTACTTGTGTTAAGCGAACCGACGCCACCTGTGCGCTTGAGGCTTCCTTTAAAAAATTCACTTGCTTGCCGCTCGTACTCTCCACGAAATTGGTCTTTTTTCGCTCGAGACTTGTTGTGTTGCCGCCAGAGAGACGTTAAAAGGTCAAGACACTCCATCAATGTCATCCACGGCTTGTGTGTATCCTCCTCATTTTCGGCAAACGACGCATGCTTCAGATTCATTTGGGGGTTCATCATATAGTCACGAGCACTATTGATGAATTTTTCGTTCCTTTTTATTAGTGTCACTGCCAGTTCATAGGGGCTCTTTTCAAAGTAGCAAAACTGAAACAAATACCCACTTATAACCGCGGCAACCTTGCGCGACTCATGTGGTTTAGATGCATCTATAAGTAAATTCAGTACCGACTGTGCGATCTTCCGCATATAATTTACATTCCGTGCCAGAGTAGCGTCGGTGATTTCTGGGTTTGCTGCAGGTGTCTTGGCACAGTTTCGAGGAATATTCAGCTTCTCATGTAGAGAAACTAAAGCATTTACCAGCGGTGTCGATATGATTCCCGCATGGTGCTCCATCTCTGTTAATATTTCAACAATAAGACAAGACAATTTTTCAATTACATCCATTGTAGTTTCTGGGTGATTGACTATCTGCAACATAGTCTCCATCAGCATGCCTGCATCGACTACAACATCAAAAAGTCTTTCCCTTACAGCCAAAATCAGCGCATTCAATCCAGTGCCACAGCCTGACGCCCCCACCGCAATATCGGCTGCAGCTGATTGTGTAATTCCCAAAGAATGCATTGCGCGAGAAACGTTAGGTTTTTCCAAGTACCGAGCAATGACAGGATATGGCTGTTTAAATGGCACAAAACTGTTTAGTTTCTTTGCCGCCTTACGCGCAGAAACCTCGTTATCAAAAAACGCAACACCACTGCCACGCGTCTCACCAGCAAAGTTGACAACACTCGGATACATCTCCGCATCGAGCGCGCCATGAGGAGAAAAAAGGCTAAACAGGGCCTTTTTGTCTGTGGTTGCCAAAAGGTTGTGAATACCCACCAGATAAAGTTTGGGATCATCGTATTCACAAAGAAAAAAGGCGTCAATCTTGTCAATTAAAGTCGTATATGAAATCCCAGAGTTATCTATGCCTCGTAAATTATTATTATCAGTAGTATTAGGTTCAGTGTCGTTCGCAACGTTGCAGACTTGTGTGCCTGCAGTCAAAAACTCCCCATTTGCCAACACCATATCGTTAAGATAAACAACATCAATAGGCTGCGTCTGACCTTCTGGAGTTTTCTGTTGAAACAAAGCAACAAGCTCTCTAGCTGTAACCTCCAGTTTGAACCAGACAAGCGCACTGACACTTACACAGGGCATAGCAGTATGTGGAATACCAGATGTTTTTGCTGGCCAAATATCATGTCTTTCAGCACCCCTGTTAAGAAAATTCTTCACCAGTACATTTTGGGCATTTTCTGGATCCAAGCCGTGAACTACCAAAACATGCTTTGAAATGGCTGGAAAAGAAGACATAACGTCACACACAAAGCGCCACATTTCCGCGTGTACATTTTCAAGTTGTACCCCTGATGGCAGACGCCAGGGAAGCGAAAAACGTGATATGGAGGTTTCCTGTGCCGCCTGCATCTGATGTGAAGAGTTTGAATAAATCGCAGAAGACATTGACGCCACGTCCTTCGCTGAGTCTAAAACATCAAGGCTACAGTAACGCACTGTTAGTGGCTGATGCTGACGATTTGGCACAAAATTGTTCAATTTTTCCACTGCCATTACTGCAAAAGTCTCTGATGGAAAAAACACCACCCCGGCGCGGCGGTTTGGCCGTGGTGAATATTGTGGTGGCAGCAGCTCCGCTTTTTTTGCGCACATGGGAAAGAAAATTGCAAGCAGCTCCTCCTGAGTTGTGCGGGGCTCCAAGTTGAACACGGCAACCATGCGGTAATTGTTTTGCTGACATTCCTCGCTGTAGTCCTGCGTCACTCTTCGCACGATGCTGCGCGGTGTCAGCGGGGCGGCTGAAGAAACAAAGTCGCGCATAAACGAGTGTCGCGAGTGTGTATGGACTTGAGGCCACTTTGACACGTCAGCGTTGCCTGCCGCAGAAAAAACAGACTCGGAGGCGATGCCCCCGCATTGCTGCCACAATCCCGGCGCCGCGGGAACTGCAAGAAGCGGCACAGAAGATGTGGCTGCAGCTTGATATGGAGTGGTGGTCGGCAACGCTGTAGCCGCAAGAAAAGTGAACTGGTTGTTCTCCTTGCCGTATGACAGACAAAACTCTTTTGCGTCCGGGTTAAGTGTTGACTTAAACGCCGTAGAGCGACCAGAAAAGTTAGGCCAGATAGAAGCAACGCAAGGTTGCTGAATACCTTCTGCAACATCGCCTACAGCAACTGTGAAAGCAGTCATGTTATTTAAAGTGGTGTTACTCTCACTATTATCCCCTGTTGTCGGTAAAGATACGCCTCCAGTGTGCTCTTTGTTTTGCAAAATTGACAAATGACCTGAAACATACTCACATGTTTCCTTACTTGAGGAAGAAGATGACTGTCGCTGTGAAGATACAGTTGACGCCCAATTGTCGTTTTTTATGTTACTATCAACGCTCGGAAAGAGATTTTTTTTTTCCATCACGCAGATAAAATGCCACAAAAATTTCACCCAAATAAAAACAATAAATAAAAAAATATATAAATATATAATGCTCACACACTGTAAAGCTTTTTTTTTCTTTTTTCTTTTCTCTTTTTTTTTTTTTTTTTTTTGTTTCTCCTAGTTATTTACGCTTTTACGTTATTTCCTGTATATTCCCCGGACTTATTACTTTTTGTTTTTCAGTAAAAGTAAAAATAAAATACTCCACTAAAAAATATTTCTCTTTTCCCTTTTTTCTTCTTGCTGCTGGTGTATTTAATATTATATCAGTCGTAGTGCGGTTTTTCTAATTTTGACTAAATAATACAAATATAAATAAATATTTATATATATATATATATTTATTTATTTATTTATTTATTTATAATTGTTCTTTTTTCTTTCAAAAAAAAAAAATTTTTATTTCTTTATTTTTTAGTTGTTGTTAGAATCTAACTTTCCCACACAAACAAAAAACCGGTTTAAACTAAAAGTGCGAATCACAACACTCTAGCAGAAAATAAGCAAAAAGCCAAAAATGAAAAAAATATATAAATAATATATATATATATTTTTTAACCTCTATTTGTGCCTTTTAAAAAAAAAAAAAAAAAAAAAAAAAAGCAATTTTTTTTTTTTTTTTCTTGCTAACTATATTATTGTTTCTTTTTGTTTTCAATTTTAGGCGGCTTGAACAATTGTCGGCCCAAATATATAAATAATATATATATATATATATTATTTATATATATTACTGTTTGTTCTTTTATTTTTTTTTTTTTTTTTTCTTCACACCCTACACCCAAAAAAAAAAAAAAAAAAAAAAACAATCTCTATTTTAAAACCAATATAATATAATATATATATTTTATTTATATATTAATTCTGTTTTTTTTTTTTTTTTTTTTTTTTTTTAAGCGTATTTTATTGAAGTCTTTTTCACCTTTTGAGCAAAAGTACTTCCTCTTTTTTTCTTTCTTTTTTCTTTTGGGGAGAGGCTTTAAAACTCTCTTTCTACGTGTTATATATCTATATATATATATATATATATAGATTGCTTTACAGTAAAATACCTAAAGCTATACACAAATAAAAAAATATTTGTATATCCGCCTATTCTTTTTTTCTTTTTTTGTTTTTCTGTTTTTTTTTTCTTTTGTTGTCCTTTTTTATTTTATTTTTTGTACGTTTTTTGTTTTTTCCACCTCTCAAAGCTATTTTATTAATAATATTTGTTTTCTGCCTTTATCCCGCTTGTTTTTTCTTTTTCTTTTTCTTTTTTTTTTCTTTTTTCTTTTTTCTTTTTTTTTACTTTTTTTTACTTTTTTTTTTGTTGTTGTTGTTTTGTTTAAGTTAAATTTGTCAACTGTTTGTACGTATCTAATAAACAATAAGACTATATATATATATATATATATATAGGTATATATATAGGTATATATGCGTATGCGCTACAGCAGAAAAAAAAAAAAAAAATTTTTTTACAATAAAATAAATCAATAACGCGTTGAATACAATAATGAGACTTGCTATAGTAATAAATACAATATTTACTACGTGTACTTTAAATAAATGACTTTTTCCTTATATATATATATATAATTCTAAAGGTTAAAACCTTGCTATTGATGTACGTATATATATATATATATATATAAGTATATATATGTATATACTTTGTGTAGTTTAGTTTTGTTTTGTTTTGCACTCTAAAAAAAGTAAAACAAAAAAAAAAAAAAAAACAATAATAATAATAATAATAATAATACAGCAAAAAAAAAAAAAAAAAAATTGTATTTAAACCATTTTTTTCAATTTTTTTGATTTCAAACACACAAACACACCACCAAGCAACAACAACAAAAAAAGAAAAAAAACGCCTTTATCACCAGCAGCTGACACAACCACCCTTTTCATTCAAACTCATTCAAGCACGATTCCACAACAGCTAACAAGTTCATGTTTTCCAGCGCCGCAGCCACTCTTTCCTTGTCGTTAAGTTGTTTATTCACCTGCTCCTCCTGCTCATGCGATCCAGGCGTTACGTACACATCAATTTTTGTCCACCTCGGCAATGATCGCTGCAACTTCAGACTAATGCACAGTCCAATAAGTGTTGTCATACTGCAGTGAGGAACAGTTGGTGTGAACTGCACCCGCACTTTTTGCCTCGCCTCGTCAACGTCGATGAGCCCCGGCTCCACCACCCTCAACTCCTCCAGCGTGTTTGGGTGTTCCGGGTCGCGGATAGTGCGGATGTGTTGGAACACCTCCAGTGCATCAATTGGGTCGCGG
The DNA here is from genome assembly GCA_036321205.1 of Trypanosoma caninum. Classification (NCBI taxonomy): domain Eukaryota; phylum Euglenozoa; class Kinetoplastea; order Trypanosomatida; family Trypanosomatidae; genus Trypanosoma; species Trypanosoma caninum. The sequence continues at coordinate 989 of JAWVMR010000035.1, read as the reverse complement.
AACGACTCGTCCAGCTCCTCTTGCAACTCCTCCGCCGTGCGCTGCGGGGGATTGTGAAGAGGGCCGCAAAAAATCGTTGGATTCGGATTAACCAAGTTGTCCATCAACCTGCACGCACACAAATACAAATATCTCTGTGACCCTTTCGCCTCCCTCTGCCCTCCTCTCCTCCTTTCGCTCCGGCAACTCACCTCCCACTTGCAGCCCCTTTCTTGCTGCAATAACCTCGACGGGTAGTTGTTAAGCTTAAAAAATTTTTAAAAACAATGTATATAAAAAATATATATTACACAAACACGCATACATACTTACACAAACAAATACATATTTATTTATTTACTTATTTTTATATATAAGTGCTTATATATGGGCACGCTGCCTATTACAGACGCAAAAAAAGTGATTGTTAATTATCCATTTAACTAAAATTTTATTCAGAAAGAAGCAGTTAAATATAAACACCAGAAAATATATATATATATATATATATATTGATATCAACTATTATTTTACGAAATATTATTGCTTTTTTTGTTGTTGTTGTTGTTTGTTTTGCTTTGTTTTATTTTATTTTATTTTATTTTATTTCATTTTAAAAAAATAACAAAAAGACTCCTAGCATAATCACAAGCCTTAATAATAATAATAACAAGGACATGAATTGATTTTTTCATATTTCCTATCCACCCAACCTTTTCTGCTTTCTTCTTTCTTTTGTGTAATGCGTGTTTTTGTGGTCGCTGTGATTTTATTACATCAAGTTCAAACTTAAACATACGCATCCATGCTCAAAGTTTCAGGTTGCAATTACCCGTAACAAAATTCACACAAAATTGATTCAAAATGATTATGCCTTCCCTTAAAAATAATATTTACAACCAATTAAAAAAAAAATCTTTTTTCTTTTAAATATACCAGGCACGTAGCTATTAACCACAAAAGAAAGAAAAGGCACAACCACTCTCCACTAATTACGACCACGCTTTTGC
>JAWVMR010000034.1:45780-56260 GCA_036321205.1 Trypanosoma caninum | reverse complement strand
ATATTAAAAAACAAAAAAAAGCACTAATTTAAAAATACATGGCACACACACATATATATTTTTTTTCTTTTATTTATTTATTTTGTAGTTATTTAATTAAAAAAAAAAACTTTTTTTCCTCTGCTTTGACATTTTAACAAAGTAGAAATTAAAAGCTTTTGCATCTACGCAACAAATATAGTAAAACAACAATAATAGTAGAAATAATAATATCCCCCATTTCTTTTTTTTTTTTTTTTCTTTTTCAGTAAAATAATAATAACAGTAATATATATATACGCGTATATATATATATATATATATATATATATATATTTCTACCTGTTCAAAACCACCTAATATATATATATATAAAGAAAGAAAATTTTTAAAAAGCAAAAAAAAAATAAAAAAAATCAAAAAAAAAAGCAAAAAAAAAAAAAAAAGCAGATATAACTATGTCAATATATAATGTGTATAAATGGGATAATAAATAATGCATATATACATATATACATATATATATATATATATATAATTTATATTATTTATATTATTTCTTTAATTGCCTGTGTGTTATTTTCTCAATTTCTTCATCAGACTCACAAACAGTTTCAAAACCCTTTCGCGCTCTCTTACGCCACCTAATACAAAATACAAAAAGAAAAACAAAAACGCATAAAGTTATTGATGTTGTCAAAGCAATACAAATCAAACAACTGGTATCACAAATAGATGGTACTGTGTTCTCTGCCCCAGGTTCAAAGCTTACTGTGTAAACCACAATAGGCACTGTAAGTTTAACACGACTACCAGTTTCATCTATTACTTTTTGAGCAAAAGACATCCATGTTGTGTTGCGTACCATTAAATCTAGTGCATTTGCTGTAATTGAATCACCTACCCATGGATCTGCTTCACTAACACCAACTTTATAGTCAACAACAATACACTCATCTTCGTACCGCATTGTAAAATCACCTTCAATACCAATTGCATTAGTAAAAGACTTATGTATGGCTGTTTTTAACAAATTCCCAACACCGTCTTCTTTATTATCTTCATTAATAGTATTTTCGTTTGTTAATACAAACATATCAGTAAAATTCCCTACTATTCGGGCCACAATAGATATAACAAGTCTTCTTAAACCTTTTTTTAAAGGAGTATAATTAATAACTCGTGGAGTCTGTATATCCATAAGGGACCTTCCACAAACATATGCTGGAACAAAACTTGCCACACATCCGCCACCGTCATTTTCTTTTATCAAATGAGATGCGTAATCAACACATTCTTTATAAAATAAAGAATCATAATAATTTATTCCTTGTCTTAGTTTACTAAAATTAAAGTATATGTCTAATAATCCTCGACAAAAACCATTGCCAACACCACTGCTATGTGTCATACGGTTTAATAAAACCTCTTTCACCTCTGCCCACGGATAATAACTGCTACCAGAAAAAGAAACGTTCCATAAACATTCCACCCGTTCTCTAGCACAATAAAGATGATAATAACAGTTTGTGTTTGTAAGTGTATTGCAACGATATATGTCATTTTTAACATTCCATGTTGTATTACTACTATTAGAAGATACGCGGAAAATACAATCACAAAATTTTTTTACGCAATCATTCACCATAGATAAACCGCAAGTTTCTGTCCGTAAGTACATATTATGAAGAACAGTCTCAACATTCAATTCACTTGACACTTTTGAAGGAGAATACGCATTAGTATCTGACACAGCATCTTTCACAACTGAATTACTTAAAGAAGTTGGTACGTTTAACAAATCAGATGTTGATTCTGATGTACCATCTTTATTACTTACTAAAGATGAATCGTCTAAATTTTTAGTTTCCTTTTCCATATCCCTATCGTTTTCTGTGTTTTTTTCAGTCATTTTTTTTAATATATTCCCTAAACTAATCTCCTCATTTTTGTCATCCACAGCAGTGTTCTCCACTTCATTTGTAGTAATATTTTTCTTTTCATCCACACTAATGATTTCCGCATCACTGCTTTGAGTAATTTTTTTTAATAACGGTGTCTCGCCCGCAGAAGACTTTGTGACATCTTCAGTACTCGCATAAAAAACCCCTGTAGCCTCAAAGCTAAAAGATTCAGAAGTAAAAAATGCATCGGTCGGCACCGTTACATACATCAAATACAACAAGCTTACAAAAACCAACAACGGCAAAAATGTTGCCTTCATTGTATAAAAACAAGAACAAAAAAAAAAAAAAAAAAAAAAAAAACGGTGAAAATTTTTTTTTAATTAAAATAGTAATAATAATAAGCTATATGTATATGTATGAACACTTTTATTACTACTACTATAAATAAAATACTAACTAATATACGCTAAACTAAAAATAACAAAAAAAAATAATATATATATATATATATATATATTGAGAGGGGGTTGCAGTCAACCAAAGTTGTCTCAATCAACATTTTCTTATATTTCACATAAAATTGGTTGTCTTTTGCAATTCAGGTCATTTTAGAAATAACAATAATAAAAAAACAAAAAAAAAACTTTATTCAGTCAAAAAGAAAAAAAAAAAAAAAAAAATTTGCACGTCATTTTACATCCAAGCACATGCTGCAATACAACATAAAGTAAATACATATTGTTTCCTTGTTTGTTTTTCTCTCCATCCTTTTTCCTTTTTTTTTTTTTTGTCCGCGTGTGTGTGCGTGTGTGTGTGTGTGTGTGTTGTTTGTTTTTCCTTCCCTCCCTCTTGCTTTTTCTTTTTATTTCACAGGTGGTGGGGGCATAACTAACTTTGATTCCTCGCCCTTCCGTGCAGCCACAACGGCTGCGGGGAGAACCTCGCGGATGGGTGCTGGAACGGCGCGGCGCGGCGGGCACGGCGTTCCCCACGAAGCCGCGTTCCGGTCGTCGTAAATGGCTCCAGCAGCGTGCGTTTGTAGCCGTAAAGAAGATGCGGCGTTGGGGTCCTTCTTTGATGCGCCTGAAACCGCACAAGACGCAAAGGAAAAAGACGCTGCCGCCGCGCAAGACACATCGCGCGATGAACAACACGCAGCGGCCGCGAGAGATGTGGCGGCGCCGGCTCCCACACAAATCTCTCCTCCACCACACTGTCCTTCGCGTAGAAAGGCATCCACCCGCCTGCGCAGGAGGTCTTGCGGTCCAGCAGAGAAATAAGCTTACGCAAATTAAGAACACGACGCCGTTCAAAGTGCCATGAAAACATCAGAGAGCGATAAATGAAACGTTCCACGGCAATACGAAGCGCAAGATTGGCCTCCATTTCACGTCGCTGCCACATTCTCCGCATTTCCATTAAAACAAACGCAACAAGTCGTTTTGCCCTACGTTGTTCATCAAGAAGACGCTGAAGCTCGCATGTAATAGCAACCTGTGTCTGTTCATTAGCAGACAAACTTGCACTGCCAGTTTCCACCTTGTCGTTAGATCCACCAAAAATCAAACCCGTAGAAGTCTTGATGCTATTGGATTTGCTGGCAGGCATAAGGACCGTGGAGAGAAAATTAGATGAGCAGAGTGAGCGTAGCTTACCCCGTGGCAAATAAGTGTCCTCAGATGATTTAAAACTACCTTTTTTCGCCAAAGTCTCTAACGCCTCCCGTTCCTCCTCCTTTTGAACCCTTGCTATCGCTAGCTTCACGAGATCATCAACAACACAATCATAGCGAACAGGGTCTAGTAAAAAAAGCTCACGCGCTTCCTCCTCTGCGGCCTCCAGATCCTCCACCTCCTGAACTTTCTCACCTGTGCAAAGAACTGTAAGCGTTGAAAGCGTCGCACCACGCATTTCAGAAATATCTTTTTTTCGTTCAACAGCTCGTCCCGTCAAAGTGCTGTCGCCGTAGGCACCTGGTGCACGATTACTCCGGTTTGTTGCAGCAAGCCGAGCACAAGCGTGTAAAGAGGAGCAAATTCCCTTTGCAAAAGCTTCAGTCTGTCCTGTTGTTGCCAGAATAGAGTCCATGGCCTTATCCTTGTCACCTGTTTTACTGGAGAACCCGCAATTAGTCGATCCCGCCTCCTCTGGAGCAAAAATCACCACCCGCCCACCTGGGCGCGACTCCGTATACGCATGATGACGCGTGGGTGTGACAACCTTCTGTGTAAAGGGCAAACTTAAAGCTTTTCTCTGACGTTTTGACCTTAGTAACAAAAAGGACAAAGGCGATGGCGCTTTAGTTGAGGCTTTTTTAACACCCTCCAACAGAGTCTCCAAGTTTCTTTGAGAGCGTTTAGCTGCTGGTAGGCTGGCATTGGTTAAACTCTCCTTAGAACCCTCAAAGGTAAATACAGTAGAAGCAACAACCTCATTCTGCATCTCTCCCATATTTTCAATACTCAACGCCGCATCTCCAGCCTCATCCAAAGTTGCTTCATCGCCAATCTTTGTTTCATCAAGATGGTGATCGGCATTAAGCGCACATGCGCAGGATTCGCAGTAAAAACCATAAACGTCAGCCTCAGTCATCTTTGCATGAAGATTACAACCGTTATCGCTTAGGAGATGTTCATCTGGGAATTTTTTTTTCATTTCATCAGCTGAGTATGTCGATTCGCTTAAAATTGTGCCACTAGCATTGTTTAAATGCGGTAAATGTTCATTTGAGGCCAACTGAGGAAAAGAATGAGTTTCAAAAATCCCCTCCTTGTAACCAACACTATTCTTTCGCAAGTATGCTGATTGAACGCGGTCTTGTGAGTTCTCAAGTTGATTTATTGATTTTAATGGCGGAAAACCTTCAAGTTCCTTTCCAGAAAATAGAAAGGACTCTCGCGTTTTTTCTTTATGACCAAAAGGAAACTGATTGTGTTGCTGTTTAGAAGGCAAATTTTGCCACGACAATATTGACCCAACACGCACAATACCATCCGCCTGCTCTGTCGCTGACATTGTAGAATCCTCCTGAAAAACTCCTTTTCCACCCAACTGCTCCTCATCCGCTATTCGCTGCAAGACGTTCATAACACTTCTCTCGGCGTCAATTTCCCCAGCACTGTTATCATTACCAAAAAAAGACAGAATGCCTTCCTCTAGCGGCTGTTTTCCAGCCGTCGCTGTAACACACTTGCGTGAAGTGGTCTGCAAGATGCTTTTTGAGGGACCTTTTGGCCACTGTGCCTCATCCATAGTGGCAGTTTTCATCACACCATCTTTTTCCTCTCCTCTTTCCCTTCTTCCCTGTGCGCTATTACTACTATTATTATTATTGTTATTATCATCATCGTCGAAATACACCTTACTCCAAGCGTTGAAACTTTTTGAAGAAGGCGCCTCCTGAAACGTCGAATCTGACCGCCAAGCAGACGCTTGCAAAACTGACAACACCACACAATTCTTCTCAAAGGCTTCCTTATCGTGATCAGGCAAAACTTCCCGCTGATCTGATGCCGCTACTTTCAAAGAAACAGACTCTACCTCGGCGGAACTGTCGTCCCCAACTTTTTTTTTACCTTTTTTTTTTGGAGACACGTCATTATTAAAGCATGCAGTTTCCCTTTTACCCCCTTTATAACTTCTCGCTTCAGAGGATTTTGTTAATTTACCGACTTCTCCTTTCTGTCGTGCGGTTTCATTCTGCTTCTTTAACTTCTTGTCATTTCTGGGAATAGTGACACCCAACCCGCTATCAATGTTAGGTACAGCACCAAAATCCAAAAAATCACTATTAGCTTCCGCCGTTTTCATCGCATCTACTGTAAACGAGGCCCTTCCTTCGTTGCATGTAGGCCTGAACATAAGCATGCTAAACTCTTTTTTGCGTCTGGAAAATTTACCTTCATGATTATCGCTCAAAACAAAACTATTTTCCTCATCCATTTCACCTTTATTTAATATTGAAGAGTTTTCGTGTGTTTGTGAATGTGCAGCAGACGCTACTCGCAAACTATCTTCGTTTTCTTCTGTTGTAGCAACGTTATTTTCCTTACAACCATTTTTAATGCCATCCTCAGCAGCCTTTGACTTACGCAGTGCGTCTGATGAAATACTATGCTCACCTACAGAAGAGCAAATCCGCAGCGTAGAGGACGTATTAGTCCTATTCAATCCAGAAAAGTCCGATAAAGCTTCAGATTTTCGTGGTGCAAATGACTTTTCCTTGATACTAGATTTTTGCTTTGTAAATTCATTCGTAGGTGCCACCTCAGAAAAGCAAAAAGCACCGTCAAACATAACTTGCCGTTTCTTTTTCTTTGGCCTCAGTGAAAGCACCGCCTTGGAACCATAAGGTGCCAGGTCAACAGCAATTGGCTTCTTATCTAAAGAGAAATTAAATAGCACTTTCAGTTTTAAATTTTGTAACTTTGATAAGTCAACATTTACAAACGCCCGCTGTGGTGTATTGGAGTGATTCAGGGCGTACAAGATATAACTGTCAAACTGTTGATCCGTTTCATCTGAAGCAGAACCATCCCTATGACTCCTCCTCCTTTTTAATATAATACGCTTCCGATCCTGCCCTTTGTTCTTTTTTTTTAAACTAGTCAAGCCACCCCCACTTTCTCGCTTGCTAGCACTATCTGCCGACAATAAACCCCTAGTTTTCTGTCCCTTCAGCACAAACATAAAACCTTCACCAATCTCTTCAGTAAGCAAAATTGCTCCGTCATTGGACCATCCTGCATTGGCAGCCTCTTGTTGATTATCCAAAAGGTCCTCATGTAATGAAGTCTCTAAAGGGATTTGTGATAAGTCTGTTTCCTCTTCAATCGCAAAAGTGTTCGATTTCACAGCTTTGCAACGCTTGGTAAAAGCTAATCTATTCGTTTGGCATGCACAATTTTTCAGAACTAAAGAGATATCACCGTCTTCATTTTGCATTTGACTTTTTTGGCGTCTTTCATCAATCTGCCTAGTTAGTTTCAACTCCAACTCCTCCGAGTATTCCCTTTCTGATTTCAGTGTACACTCCTTCTGTTTAGGCTTAAACTGCTGAAAGTAATAGTTGTAGTTGAAGTTTGTGTAAAGTTCCCTTAATATATCAAGAAGATTTCGACGGAGTGGCTGCACCCTTACCGCAGGTTGCACAGGTTTTACCCATAAAGGTGTCTGTGCCGATTGCTGACGCGGTGACAAAACCGACAAGGAAAATGATTGCCCTACACTCGCCGAAACGTTAGCACCCGCTACAGTGTCTTCACTTTCTTCGTCAAAGTCAACATAGGTGTTGTTAAAAGAGTTACCCATTGTAGATAAAAAGTAACGGTCCGTCTCGGCAGTAGTTAATGCCGTCATTCCAGGCGCGTATGAGATGTCAGAGCGCTTAGTAGAACTATATGCACCATCCGCTAAACCGTTAACACCACTGCGTCGCGTTTGATACGCTGAATCAATACCTCCATCCATTTTTTTCTCGCAGTCCATGCCTAAATTGTCAGATTTTATGGCATCGTACATAAACTGAAGCAAGTTCAGTTCCTTACCGTCCACCAACCCACTTACTGAAGAATCCTCATCCACAGAAAATCCGATAGATTTATCATTCGCATCATCGTCAAATGAGCATTGTAAAAAACTCCCTTCTTTCGTCCCTGAAGCACTACTAAAAGTTACATTACGTTGTAGGTCTGCAACAATGCTTTTTGTCGCCTTCTCCTGAAAGAGCAACTGTGTCCCACCTTTTTCATTATTATCATTTTCTTTTTTTTTCTCTTGTAGTTGCGGTCGTAACTGGCGCCGCTGCACTTCCTTGCAGTTTGGTGTAGTAGTATTACTCTCAGTGCTAATTGGCCTAACTATTTTAAGTGCATTTTGCAAGCCGCTATTTTCACTGTCCAAATCAACACCAGATACATTGGGGAACTCAATCTGAAGCGATTCAATAATCCAGAGAATTTCTGCAAGATTTGATGAAACCCTTTCAGCTGATATAGGGGGCGCCAAAGGCTTGTTACCTCGTTTCTCAAGCTCAGTTTTTAACCACTTTTCCATCTCATACGTTACCCGAGTCAACTCATTTAACGACAAATTTGGCGGTGTTTCGTTGCAAAAAAAAGAAAGCTCGTCAACGTTGGATGAACGGTGATATGTTAAAACGTCCAACTCTTCCAATGCACTGCCAATAACACATCGAAGCTCCTCAGAGACATTAAACTGTCGCGCCACAAAAAAAATGAGCTTGCGTACCTCATGTTTAACCAGCTCTTTCCGACGTTTTTCCGGCAGCACTAACGCCTTATGTTCGTCCGCGACATTCTGCACAAGCACCTCTGCAAGAGAAACACTATGGCTCACTCTTTCACACTGACGCAAAACTAAACTTTCGGCTTTAGCAGATGACTGATAAACAGAAGATAAATCAGTAGTGTCCTGCAACTTTGTGTCACTAACTTGACGCAATAAAGTTCTACTTTCCCTGGCAGAAGGTAAAAAAGAAAGATATCGTGCATTAGTCAAACCTATATTCAAGGAAGTATTATTATCGTCGCATTCCTCGCGTTTGCTCAAATACGAGTTTGCACTTATTAAAGAAAGATCAATTGACCGCTCCCGTCCTTGTCTGGTGTTTGGGCCAGAATCCAGAAACGTTGTAATTTTAGGTTTGTTAATCGATTGTTTGTCTGACGGTTCCACATTAGCCTGCATTTAAGTTTGCTTTTTGCCTATTTTCTCAGCGTGTGTGTGTGTGTACTTATTTCGCTTTTACACAAAATAAAATAAAATAAAAAACAATTAAAAGCCTTACCAGAAATATTTCTTTATTCTGTTTTAGATAAATAAATAAATAAATATATATATTAATAACAAAACAAAATAAAGAATAAAAATAATAATGGTTGTGGTGGCAGTGCTTATGGCCCATTTATCACAAGTAACAAACACCACATCATTACATCTTTCCAGTCCCTCTCCCTAACTTTATACATATATATATATATATATATATATATATTTTCTTCTCCCAAAGAGTTTTTTTTTAGCACCAACCCCAACCACCTTGTTTTTTTTTTTTTTTTTTCTTCAGGAAAACAAAAAAAATTCAATAAAATGTGGATAAACAATTTTCTCCTGCAGAATGGCACGAATTTCACTCAAAACAAACTGCGATATAACACTCTCCTCTATAAAAAGTTCATCATTTTCTTCATCAGAGCCAAGTTGGCTGCTATCGACATGAGTCCACTCATCAGACCTATCCAAGTTTTCCTCCAGAAATGGAATTCCAGACAAAACCCCAGAAAAACGCGACTGGCGCATTTGTCGCTCACCAAAAATCGCCTTAATGTTGATTCTTGTGATAGGTGAAGTCGATAATTTGCCTGGTTCTATCCATATCCGACACTTGTTATGGTGTAAATTAATAGAAAGATAAAAGTCCATATCTATGTTTGATACAAAAAGAGCCAATGGCATGCGAACTGGAAGAACAATGGCTCCAAACTGTATGTCATGACGCAGTACAGAAGAAAGCGAAATACGCATAGAGCCACCATATGTGACATGAAGACAAATATAAAGACCTCCAGCTCCCAAAAAAGAAGCAAGTGAGTCTTTTGTCGGTGACATAGGCGCATTCAACGCCCCCAAACTCGTGTTAATCCACTGAGTAGTAGATCGTCGTGGCTGTACAAACGATGTGTCCCCTGTAACAAGCGAGTCAGACTCACTCATGCACTCGCCTACGTGATGCGAAGAAAGTGAGGAGGTCATTGGCAACTGCATGGGAAGCGAAAGTGCGTCCTGGCGGCACAATAAGGGGTCAGTTGACGCAGAACTCGCGCCGCTAAAATCTTGTGCGTCATCAAGCTCAACAATTTCTACAAAAGGCGGCGTAATGCCCCATTCAATATTCGTTACGCGGAGAGATTCAATTTGACGAAAACCATTGCAAGCAGTCACGTCGCCTCCGGTTGCTAGATTTGCATAATAACAAAATCTTTCCTCAAGCTTTGCGTTCAACAACTCCCTAAGAGACTCAGCAGCAGTAACTTCTAAACGATCCCAGTCAAAATGTAAATTCATTTACCCTATCCATATATATATATATATATCTATCTATCTATATATATATGTATATATATATGTGTGTATATGTATGTATAAACCTTTCTGATTTTTTCTTGCTTCTTGCCCGCACATCAAAAAAAACAAGTATCAAAAAGGTTTTTATATCATTGTATTACTTTAAAGCAGGAAACATTATATTATCACCTACCTTTTTACAATCGCATGCCTTTTTTTTGCCACTGTTTTCTTATATGTTTTTTTTTTTTTTTTTCTAAAAGAATATAAATAAAAAAAAAAAAAAATTATGGTGCACCATAAACGAAATATAAGACATTTTGAGTTTATTTCGTACTTTAACATTCCACCAACTACACAGTCACACACAGCAATTAATAATACTAATAGCAAAAATAAAAATAAAACGCCTATTTTTCCTTGTTTTGTTGTTATTTGTTGCTTTTCTGGTTTTTTTTTTTTTTTTTTTTTTTTTTTTTTTTTTTTTTTTTTTTTTTTTTTTTTTTTTT
>JAWVMR010000034.1:0-45731 GCA_036321205.1 Trypanosoma caninum | reverse complement strand
TTTTTTTTTTTTTTTTTTTTTTTTTTTTTTTTTTTTTTTTTTATCATTTTATTTCAAAATTAGTAAAAAAAAAAAAAAAAAAAAAAAGAAAACACCACCAAACACCCACACACACACTTCCAAACGCCAAGCAAATATTCACAAAAAATATATATATAATATACCTCTCGAAAAAAAAACAAAAAATCATCTTTTTTTCAAATACTATTATTTTTATTTTTATTTTTTTCATTTTCTTCTTCTTTTTGTTGGTGTTATTATTTTTCCAAAAATACCTCCTTTGTTCTAATTTTTTTCCGCTTTTTTTTTTTTTTTCTTTTTTTTTTTCCTGTTCTCATCCAATCAGTCCCTTTAGTCTCCGCTTTTTGTTGATCACAATATGCAAACTCACCAGTCTTTTGTTGTTGATCGTGCTGTCCATCAAAAAGACATATATCTATATAGATATATATATATATATTTATTTCTTGTTCTTTTGGTGTATGTTCTCTCTTATCTCCATATATCATCATCCAAGTTATGGCCACGTAAATGGCTCAGGTGGCGGCGCGTAGTCAGAGCTGCACCAGCCCGAGTCCGAAAGAATATTCCCTTTGCCGTCGGAGGGTTTTGTGTCGCGCAACAGGCAAATACCCACTGGGTTTGACTTTAGCGGCACATAGCGCCCATCAACGTCGTGGGAAATCACACCAAATTGCCGGGCTGTCACACGAGCCGGATTTTTCAAAAGCTCAAAGGTCTGCTCTGCTGTTTTCTTATTTTCGGCCCCAGTCTCCTGCTGTGCGGCCACCGGCGTGGCGCTTGTTGCTGCCGGCGTTGTTGACACACCGGCCGCGGAGTCTGTAGCCTCCTGCGCCTTAACGCCACTGGCCCCCATTTTCTTGAGCCGGACAAACATTTCCTCCTTCTTTGTTGTAGAAAGAACAACTGCCTTTACAGAAGCTGCCTTTGTCTCTTTCTTCTCGGCAAGAACACTTTTTGGAATCGCAAAGCGACTTGGTGGTGCGTTGGACTTGAGAGTGTACTCCGGCACCTCTAGGTTGCTATTTAGGCCAATAAAGCAGGTTGGCCGCATAGCCAATGATATCATGAGAAGATATGGGAACCAATACCAATGTTGCATAAACACAAACATTCCAACAACAGCCTTGTCAAGACGATGGCGCTGACAATGCAATGAAAAAGTGCAGTTGCGACCCCCAGCGTCTATAAGACCTGAAGCAAGTATTGCACCAAATTTTGAGCAAATATCTTCTTTACGACCGGATATTTTTTTAAAAAATATGTCACGAAGCTCCCTGACCTTGGGATTTTCTGCCTCTGTCACCTGTACCATAACAATGGCAAGCGCAATATACGCGCCTTGACGCACAAAATCGACCAAATCATCTTTCAATGTCCAAAGAACATCAATTACCTCAGTATTACCAGTTCCAGCAGCCGCTATAGCCAGCGCCATCCCCACTCCATAACGTATGTGCGGGTTGTAACTATCCACAAGAACACGGGTAAGGTCTAAGCAAAGTGTAGGATCTTTTATTGTAAGAAAACCAATCATGGTAGCAGCGTTGCGTCGAACATCATCAGATGTGTCTTTAACAGCAACGCTCAGCAGGCGTTCAAGTACCTTTGTGCATTCAGTACCCGCGTATCCTAAGCCAAGCATAAAACAACCACCAAGACGTACCCATGGATCGGCATCATCCAAAAGCTCGTTTGCAACCCCCCAACAATCGTCTTCGCGTCCAAGCATCATCAATGCCATTGCCATTGAGATACCACGAATAGTTTTTTCCTTCTGATTATCCTCTGAAGCAAGGGCCCTCATGCTTTGAATGGCATTGCGATTCCCACTACCCATCATGAGTAATCCAATACCAAGTGCGGCGCCCTCACTCGCAACAGCGTCACAGCCGCTCACGCACGCAAATAAAGAGTCAAACGACTCTTCATCCTTTAGCCCCATCGCAGCAAGACCAATACCCAGCGAAGCACCATGAATAATTTGTTCACTTGTGCTGTATTTTCGTAGCGCATTTTTAAGATACTCAATAATGCTACGGTTGCGGGTCACACCCACAGGGGCATGAATAAGGCCAAGCGCGTAAAAAGCACCTGCCTCTTGGTACGGCAAAAAACCAACACTCTCCTTGGGCAGATACGGTTCAACAACTGCAAGACCTTCATCAATGTGACCACGGTGAATCACACCAAGCGAAGCAGTGACAACAAACTTAGCCCAGTAGTTGGCGCGCGTTAGCCACTCCATATTACAACGTAAAAATGAGTCAATAGTGGTCCCACAATACATAAAGGCGTTTGCTATTACTGTTGCGTTGTGTGGTACTGATTTTTTTACATCAATACCTTGCTTTATGCGGTTAAGAATGTGAATGTCTGCATTGCACTTGGCATAAAGAAACTTGAGATAAAAAGAAGCGGAAGTCTCACCCGTAAGGACCGCAAGAAGTTTTTGTAGTACATCTGAAACATTCTTCTCGCTTACTGTTTCCCCGTCATTACCCACACCTCCTTCTGTTTTCACTTTCAAAGGTACAGGGGCGGAATTTGCCATTGCCTCTCTTTTTTTTTCAAGCCCTTCCACAAGAGCAGAAAGAAAAGCCTGGTTTCCGTACTCATACAAGTCAAACGCAAGTTGATACGCTGTTGCCTTGTCACCTGAGTTGATTAAATCAGTGATGAGTCCCACAGTAGACACTGAGTCACCAAGAAACAAGAGACATTGTGCGCGAGAAAAGTAGTCAATAGTGCTCAGACCACCCTGTGCATAGAGCTCAGCCAACAAACGCAAAACTTTTCCCCTAAATGCAATGTCACAAAGCAAAACACTTGCCACATCAAATGCAAAGTTCAAAACGACAGCTGACTTTGTAACAGAAATGTCCTGTCGCAAAACCTTCTCCAAAAAGTCAAGTCGACGAGCACGTATTGTGAAACCCACAAGCTCCCGCACAGGTGTGTCTTCACGTCTAATCCATGTCTCTGTCAGCGTGCTAAAAAGCGTCTCAAGACGTGGGTCAAGTTCATCCCGTACACCTTCTGGTTTTTCCTGGTACTGCACAAACTGATCAATGCAACAGCTTAAAATGGTGTCCGTAAAAAGCGAACGTTCAACGTGGTTAAAGGCACTTCCCGCCCGAAGAGCAAAGTGCACAGACTCCTTGTAGGCGCCAAGATGAAAGTAAACCTGCGAGGCAACCAGGGCGGCAAGCATTCTAGTCTCTTCCTTCAGGTCCTTCGATTCGTAAAGTTCCTCAATCTGCGAAAGCTCAGTGCTAATCTCACACCAGTACGTGTCCACAAGTTCCAGCAAACGCTTCAAAGCAAAATGACGGACATCAGGATCAAAATCTCCTAATAATGCCAAAACACCTTTGGAAGATGAGATACCAATAGTCATATTTTTTTTTTGTTTGTTTGTTGGTTACAGTGTGTGTGTGTGTGTGTGTGTGTTGTTTTGATGTTGTTGTTTTTATTTTTATTTTTCCTTTTTTGTTTTATTTTACTTTTGTCAATGTAATTACGTTGCCCCTTCTTTTTCTTTTTTTTTTTTTTCACAACCTCTCCCTTTAGACGTATATATATATATATATATATATATTGTTTTTCTTGTTTTCTTTTGTTTTCTTCTTCTATTGCGATTAGAGTGTTATTATTATTTATTATTTATGTCCCAACAAGCAACAATTGCCAATAAAAAAATAATATAAATAAATACCAAAAACTACGATCCGCGCAAAATCACTACCCATACACCCCATCCGCCATTATACTCAAAAAAAAAAAAAAATAAAAAATACATATATATAAGTTTTTTTAACCGATGTGAACCTCAAACATTATTATTATTATTTGTTTTTTGTTTTTGTTTTTTTTTTTTGCTTTTTGTTTTTTTGTTTTTTTTAGTTTACTTCCCACAAGTCATATACGTACGTATACATATATATGTATATTTATGTATGCCTGGCTTCTTCTTGTCAACTCGTTTAAACAACGCGATCAAAGCGAGCCACAAAAAAACCATTTGTTGCATCAGAAGCAAAATCACAACGAATAGTGTAATCAAGTGGAAAAACATCGTTAACAGATTTGCGCCCACGCGTCTTCCAGGTGTTTGGCATAATGTTACTTAGCGTCCACCCGCGCGCCTGCACTCGCGTGTCCTGTAGCGCTTGACGCACAACAAACTCGTTCTCTTCCTCATGCACGGAACAAGTAGAGTACACTACGGTGCGGCAGTTCTTAAAAGAAAGCAAGGCATGCATTAGCAGATTCCGCTGAACACGCGCAAGGCCTACAACACGATCCATGTGGTTAGCAAAATCAGTGCACTGTTCCTCGGAACTAATAAAAGCCTTCTCAGTCCTGTCAAGATACGCCCTACCGTCACCAAAAACATCGCCACCGTTGTTGTTGTTGTTATTGTTGCCGTCTTCTGCATCCACATTGAAGGTGCGGCCCTGGCGCTGCTGCAGTAGCGAGACATCCACCCGCGTCCACACACCACTGGCGCTGCAGCTGGGGTCCAGCAAAATGCCCTCCGCCGCTTCGCGGTCTGCGGAAGAAATGTCAAAAAAGTCCATGTGCAAGACATTGACGTAGTTGCCGGCCCCAAGACTGTGCACACGATTGTACAGAAGCTCAGCGCGCTTCTCGTCGCGCTCTACAGCCATTATTTTTATATTCGGTGCGCCAAGTGCTGCAAGTTGCGTGGTCTTGTTGCCAGGCGCGGCGCAGGCGTCAAGAACGTACTCCAGCGGTGTGACGGCCCCAAAAGACGGCGGCCTGCGCACCTCCACGGCGTCCAGCAAAACACATGCGGGAAGACAAGACGCGCGGTCCTGCAAAATTAGTTGTCCGCTGCGCACAGCCGGGTGGGCATGCAGATCGGTGCCTGCAGGAAATACAAGCAGCGAAGGAATGATGGGGTCAGAAGTAAATTCAGGCAGTTGACGAAAGCTCCTAGACTTGTGTTTTGTGTCATTTCCTTGTCGTTGAGTGCCAGTTTCATTCTCCAAGTTGCATTCGCGTCCCCGCTTCAAGCCGGCCCGGCGAAGACGCTCGATCAAAATGTCAACATCAATTTTTAAACTATTTACCCGCGCGTACCGCGGCAGCTGAAAGTGTAAACTCTTCACTGGATTGTTGCCATCACCATAGCAGCCTTGCAAAAAATTATCATGTAAATAATTATTAACATCAGACTTAACTACGTCATCATTCCGCTCCACGCAAAGCTCATTAGAGCGTGGTGGAATAATATGGTGCTTTTTCACCTGTTGGTATGCCTCCCGCAGGTACTGCGCTGACTGCTGAATCGCCTGCGCGGTAGAGTCACGGCCAGTGTTCAGCCCTTTTCCCAGCACAACATCATATGCCATACAGATGGCATACCCCTTATTGGCACGTGGATAATACTTAAAAAACTCAGCCTGCTCAAGAATATCCTCCAAAAGTTCATAATGTCGCAGTGTCTCGCACACAACGGCGTATGTTTGTTTTTTCTTCTGCATTTCCTTGCGTAGGCACAATGCCTTTGCCGTGCCACTACCCTCACGCACAGCACGCACTACCTCGCTAGCCTGTCTGTACACATCCATTCCTAATATATCCGTGTGACGTCTACCTTTTAAATTATTAGTTTTCACTTTCTTGCAGTTTCTCTTTTTAGCCTTTTTTTTTTTTTTTTTTTTTTTTTTTTTTTTTTTTTTTTTTTTTTTTTTTTTTTTTTTTTTTTTTTTTTTTTTTTTGTGGTGGGGGGGGGGGGGGGGGGGGGGTAAAGAAAAAAAAACAAAGGGTTTGCAATTAATTCCAGTAATGAAGAAGAAAAAAAAAAAAACATTCCAAAATTTACTAACAAAAACCTTCAAAAATACATTTATTTATTTATTAACTCACCAACTAGAAGCGCATATTAAAAGTCTCCCCAAATTTGAGTAACATATTATAATGTATAACAAAGTCCCAGATGATAACGATGCTCTCCCACAGACTATGCATAATGTTCCCAAACCCGCGTTGGACACGCGGCCCCCTCTAAAGCCCGTGATGACTTCAACCATTCTGCATCAAGCACAAAACCAGAACGAAACAACTGGTCTGTCTCTGGTGCCAGCTGAAAGACCTCGTGAATATACCGCGCCATTTGCCGTGCATGTCGCAAACAAAAACGACCTTGTTTTTTTTGGTCTACTCGCTCTTCCTTTTGCTTTACTTTACGTGTTTCTTGTTGCGATTGTCCTTCGTTCTCATGTCCATTACGTTTAAAACCTGCAGATGCCACAACAGAACAGTCAATGTCCGTGCTGTTATTATCGACAGCCGCAAGACACACCACAATACTCTGAACGCATCCCTCCACGTTCAACACCTGAACCGAACAAAACCCACGCTGAAGAAACTGCTCTTCAAGCGTCTCTCTAATTGGTAAAATATGTGCATTCACAATCAATGCCCCTCCAGGGCAAAGATGAGAGCGACATATGTCAACAATGTCGCCATCGTGCATCATTTGCTCCTTGTCAGGGTCATAGCAATCTAAAAATATCATACTGTAACGACGATTATAAAAAAAATCGCCTGTAGTGTTTTCGTTCTCGCTGCACTCCCGCAGCAGCTCACGCGCGTCCCCAATGACAAAGTGATAACGTGGATGTCTGCGCTCTTCAGGCTGAACAACCCACACATTTGCGGCCTGATCTCCCTTATACAGCATATTGTTTTCCTTCTTTTTTTCCTCTATACATGGTGGCACCTGGCCGTGTTGGCGACATGTTTCAAACACCGCTGGTTCAACCTCAATAATGTCAATTGGTATATGAAGAGAAAGAGCAGCGTTAAGGCAGTTTCCAATAACATTTCCGCCAAGTCCAAGAATAAGAACAGAACTATCTTCCAGCGTTTCTAGCAGTGGCTGTAAAGAGGGAAAACATGTCATAGAGCTGCTCTCAGCTGTATGGTCACATGTTGATAAATTCGTAGACTTTTTGCATTGCAACCGCACTTTTCCTACTGCGTCAAAAACGTCTTCAGGACAGCGCCAAAGTATATGCATAAGCAACCCAAAATGAACCATTTGATATGGATAACACTCTAACTGAAGTATTCTGCCTGGTTGGCAAACAGACTGAAGAGCAAACGACTGTCTCGCAGGGTTTCTATCCGCTGTTATGTCAACAATATGAAGAGTAAGAAATGTGATGTTATGACGCTCATAATTTTTCACTTCAAAAAAATTAGTTACCTCCCTCCGTCTTGCAGTAACTTCAGGAGAAGAGTTTGATGTTATCGTGACATTGACAGAAGACTCAACCCACAAAACACAGTACCCTGTCAGAACCTGGCATCTCATACAAGAAAGCACACGGCTTTTGCAACTCTCAACAGAAATATCCTTCCCCACACATGCAGCAGCTCTAGGCCGCTTATTTAAAAGAGCAGATAAAGACGCACAATTAGTCGCTAGTCCATTTCTCAAAAAACGATAACAAGCCATCCCAGAAAAATGAGAAATAATCTCACTTGGAACACGCTCTTCTACTGTGCGCACAAGAGAAGCGTAGCTGCTATCCGCGGCCGTTACATTATTAATCATCAGCTTACTTATTGCTTGACCTTATATACATATACAAACACACATATATATAACTCCTAGCGTCAACAAATAACCAAACAACTAAATAATAGTAATAATAATACGTGGTTGCAAATATACATTTCCCCCACCCCCACCCTTTTAGACTCTTTTACAAGCAATTTAATGTATATATACATATATATACATACAACCCCAACATTTTCTTTTAGGTAATAACAACAGCAACGATATATACACAATATTTATATCTT
The DNA here is from genome assembly GCA_036321205.1 of Trypanosoma caninum. Classification (NCBI taxonomy): domain Eukaryota; phylum Euglenozoa; class Kinetoplastea; order Trypanosomatida; family Trypanosomatidae; genus Trypanosoma; species Trypanosoma caninum. The sequence goes on along the minus strand of JAWVMR010000034.1, from coordinate 37,862 downwards.
CTTTTACTTGGTCACAACAATATATAACAAAACCAACTCTCTCTCTCTCTCTTTCTCTTTTTGTTCTCCTTTTAATCCTCGTTAAGCCACAAGGTCAACCTTCCGTCCCGCGAGCCAGATGCCAAATAGACATCTGAACCATTCGAAACAGAACACAAGGTTAAAATGGCGTCAGCATGATGTCGTGGCACAATATCGCCACTCACGGAAGACATATTCTCAGGACCCCTAATAGAATTGTTTAAAGACTGCATCTCCGCAATTCCGCCACAAACTGTTCTCGTGTACACAGGTGACATATACGGTGGGCACACCAAAGTCTTAGACTTTGCAGGAGTTGCCATGTGCCACTTCCTAATCCACATGTCGTTACCCGCTGTTATAACAACAGAGTGGCTTGGCTGAGCCAACAACGCCCTCGTTGGCTCTTCAAACGTTGCAGGTTGTAAAGCAACTTCAGTGATGCCATTTGAAAGATCCATTGAATAGACTGTGCCCGCGCGTGTTCCTAGCAACAGCCCAGGTGATACGCTCCCATCAACTGGAACGCGTGTGACATCTTGGCAAACACACAAGATGGCATCCATGTTGTTCATAACGCCACCAATTCGTTGACCAAATACAGCATTATTCTCTATATCGCCACCTTTCTCAGTGTTGCGCCGAAGAGAATACTCCTGCAGTAACAGTTGAAAGCGCAAATCAAACAACGCCACTCTGCCACCTAGTGTAACTGCTGATACGCCATATGCCCTCAAATCATAAAAAAGTGGCAAAAGCCCGCTTGGTGCGCCAAGCGTGGACGGTAGCCTGCTGTGCCACACATCCTTTCCTGTTCTGCTATCAACCGCAAAAATCCCGCCAAACGCACTAGACACAAGCGTGAGAAAGTTTCCAAGAAAACACGCTGCCGTCAGAGCGCTACCGTCAAGCACGCGCCGCAATACGACATTGTTGCATGCAATGTTCAGCAGGCGCCACTCGCCATCAGTGCCGCCAATAGAAAGCTGCGCATTGTCTCCACCAGACAAAAAGTCTGCAAAAAGAAACGTGCTTTGAGGCGAGGCGCCAGTTTCAAGAGGATGCGAGTAGTCAACCCCACCCGCGCCTAGTGACCACAACATCGCCTCACCGCGACCACCTGCCGTCACTAATGTTCCGTCACCCGCGGCTGCTGAGCAGTAAATCCCACCACTGTGAGCAAGTTTTGTAAACCACGGAACAGCGATGGGCCTTAACTCCTTTTCATCCTGCAAAAAAAACGACATCCAGGGATTAGCGGCAGAACATGCTGCTTCGTCTGTGTTGCGGCGTTGTCCGGTTGAATACGCATTACTAGTAACGTTTTTCCTGGAGATCTTTGGCCATTCATCTGCGGTCAAGATGCTCACGCTAGCGTTGAAATTACGCAAAAGTCTCTCTTGTCGCTGATTTATTCGTTTTCGTTCCCGCGGAGTTGGTTTAAAAAAAAATTTCCACTTGTTGTTTTGGTTACAATCACGCTTCAGTACCTCTGCTTTTCCATCACCAGTACAAGACGTCTCCTCCGTCTCCAGCATGTCCAAATCAAACGAAATATCCACAGCCAGCAAATCAGAGCCAAGCCCTTGCAAGGTGCACTTCTTCATGTCGTAAAAAGTAGAATAATGTGGTTTATTATTCAACAAATTACCACGCAAGACACTTTTGCAGTGTTTTGCATCCCCTCCAGTCTTGCTTGCTGGAGAATTCGCGGAAGCTCCCATAGTTGTACCCATAGTTGTAGAACAGGACAGCAACTCAACGTCGATGGCAGTAGAAAACAAGGTGATGCAAGCAAGAGGAACCTCCTGGCGCAGCAATGGTCGTAAGGCACACACAAGATACATCCACACGTCACTCGCACGATGTGTCTTAGCAACTTTCTCAACCATACGACAAGTTGCAATTCTGACCCACTTATTGGGACTGGCAATGTGGAACAGTCCCTTATGTACCAAAGGCATAATGTCCCAAACAGGAATACACTTCCTCTCAACAATGACGCCGATGCTGTCTATGGTTCGCTTCACACACGTAATATCAGTTTGGCGCAAACCCTCCTCAACAAAAAGATGCAGCGTTTTTGTTGTTGGTCTTTGCAGAAACAAGTGACACAATATGGCCTGTGGATACAGTTCCCGTTGAACATCAATTGCTGAAGAAATTGCGGTGGTAAGAAAAGGAATAAATTCATCCTGAGTTTTTTCATGCCCGAGAAATGCAGCCACCCTCATTGTCTGCCGAAGTGTCGCAACGACAACAGCTGTGTTGCCATGTACAAGAAGCAGTTGAAGTAAATTCCAGCCGCGATCAAGAAGGTGGTTAAGTTGCTCACCATAACTGCTATAAAATTTATTAGACAAAGTAAGTGTTTGACGACGTTCCAAAAACGCGCGCGCCGCTAACAAAAGCCCGGGCAACTGATCTGCCACCTCCACCAAAAGAGCAACATCAGCCACATCTGCGTGAGTTACAATCTCCTCTATGCATGGAAGAACAAGAACATCAAAAATAGTAGACTCAGCAGGTGAGAATGTAGCAGAAAGACATATCGCAAACAAGGTACGTAATGCAAGAATTCGAGCAACAACAGGACATTTTTTCATTTTCACATAATGTAAAAGATACGGCAGTATTGTACCAGTTTTTACCCCAATTGGGCAGTACTGAAGCATTTTTTGAATAACAAAAATAAGGCGACAAAAAGCATCGGCTGTAATTAAATGAAAACCTGCATTAAGAACAATAGGAAGAAGTAACTGTGCGGTAGCTTGCTTAGCAGCTTCTAAATAATCTCCGTCGTCTGTTACAACATCCGCTGTTTTGCAGCGCCGCTCCACTTCGTCCAAAATGTCCTCTAAACGTGAGCATAATAACTGCACTTGAAGGTCTGGTAAACGTTCTAAAAGTGGTGGTAAAAGATCACAATAAATAAATTTAAAATACGGCGGAAACACTAATGGTGTAAACTGCTCCAATAATTGTTGTGCAGTAGGGCGCTTTTCTGAAGCTGTGCATAACATGTCAAGCAACATAGGACGCAAAAAAACTGGAACACTGCGCATGGCTAACATCTTGTCCACAAACTCCTCACGCTCCTCTTGAGTTTGCAACAAGCGCAGTGCAAGAACATCTGATAAACTAAATAGTGGCTCCTCTGTAAATATGTGCGCCAAGACACATGCAGCTGAAAATATGTCCATAGCCTGTGTGTGGCCACTTGCATTAATGTTTGAAACGCCTAACTGAGGTGTCTGATCAAGAAACTTCTCTGGAGCTAAAAAACAAACATGAGTTTCGTTAGTATCATAGTAATAATCAAACAAAGCTGGGTTGTTTGCAGGCAAAAAAGCTGGTTTAAAAGGAGAAATATCTGTCAAATAAAGCCAACCAAATGAGCTTACTAAAACATTATCTGTTTTCAAGTCACCATGAACAAAGCCATATCGCTCATGTAACTGCACAACACCCTGCAGAAGCTGGTACGCCGCAAAAAGACGCTGAGTTATGTTCCAATAAGGCCGCGTTGCTAGTCTCTCCGCCAGTGAATATGCAATAAATGAACGCTCAAGCATACAAAAACGATCATTATTCACCTCAATAACTGAATAAAAAAGTAGATTGCATGGCAATAATGTACCTTTATCATAATTGCTGCCATTATAAAAAAAAGTATTGTTTTTGTTACTATTCATACTACTACTAGTAGTACTACTACTACTACTACTACTACTACTACTACTACTAGTACTAATAGGAACGCTAGCGGCAACGTCCTTGGTACATCTCACATCAGACTGTCCATTTGCGTCTGTTGATTGATCCCTGACGCCTTGCATATAATTGTGGCAAAATTCCAATATCTGTTGCTGCTGTGCGCTGCTATCAAAACTACGTACAAACACCTTCACAACGACATCTACACTTTTGGTTGAATTTAATACGTGGCGTGACGACTTTGTAATATTTTCTCCAGTGTGTAATAACTTTGCGCAGTGAAAAGAGCTAAAATAACTGCAACGTTCACTGCTGAGTGGCGCCACAACCCGCAAAAAAGGAGAAACATCAGCAACATTGACTGTGGTCACTGCAGCAAGTTGATTGCCCATAATGCAAATAAATAAATAATATATATGCGTGTGTAATGTCTATAACCTCTATATATTTTATATTTATGTTTTTTTTTTTTTTTTTTTTTTTTTTTTCAGCTTAATAAAAAAAACGTACACACACAAAACATGCGATAAAAATATATAATAATAATAATCTTGGTTGTTATTTCCCACACAAAAACTTTTTCTTTTTTTTTTTTTTTTCTTTTTCTTTTTTTAGTTTCGTAACTAAAAACTATAAGATATAAAAAATAAGTAAAACAAAGCAAAGTAATAAAAATATAACAAACATACTTAAAGATAAATAAAGATGTACTCAAATACTTTTTCAATCCTTCCCTCTTTTTTTTTTTTTTTTTTTTTTTTTTTTTTTTTTTTTTTTTTTTATCGTGCCATAACAAAAAGCGGCAATAAAAAAAAAAAAGCAATAAAACTAAATTAAAAAAACAGCATTTATATCTATACATAAATAAATAAACATATATGTATATATATATATATATATATGCATAGATATTGCAAAAAAATAAAAAAAAAAACAATAAATAAATAAAACGACCCAACCCTTAAAAGGTGTGCATTTCTTTATTAAAAGTCTAATACTTGTTATGATTACCAAATTAATAATAACATAATTAACTTTATAATTGGTTGATATTTTTTTTTTTTGTTATTTTCTTGTTTTTGGTGTCTTTGTTTATACATATATATAAATAACATCAATAATAACACTTCCCTCACCGTATTGCCCTTCAGTTTTTATTTTATATGCTGAAACTTCACCCCCTCGACCCTCCCAACGTTTATACAAAACAACTGCCCTTCTCTCTCTCTCTCACCCTTTCTCTCTTTTTATTTTCATTCCAAACAGTTTTTTTTTTTGTTTTTTGTTTTTTGTTTTTTGTTTTTTTTTTTTTTTTTTTTTTTTTTTTTTTTTTTTTTTTTTTTTTTTTTTTTTTTTTTTTTTTTTTTTTTTTTTGGCATTGCTTTTTTTGTTTGTTCCTTTTTCTCTCCTTCTTACCTTCTTTGATCCTCATACATTCCCCTCTTTATGTATATATACTTGTATCCGTATGTATTTACCGCGTTTTGTAACCATTAAAAGAAGGCCCTTGTGGTTGCCATGCGCCGTATACATTAAAAGTTCCAGTACCATGATGTGAACTAAACAATAACATTATCTCCTTTTTAATCTCTGAAAAACCTGCGTTGGTGTCTGTTTGCAAAGTGAGACCTGATTGATGGTTATCATTATTATTACTACTACTATTATTATTGTTATTATTAATACTGTTATGGCTATACAATGTAGGTGGCTGCGGTGTAGTAGCAAATAACTCATCTATATCAATACTACTCTTAGCAGATGTGTGACAATTTGCAGAGGCAGTAACAGCGGCAGTGGATCTCTCAGCGTCATCCCACAACTGCGGTATTGAAGAAGGTGAAACTGATATAGACAATGGTGATTCTATTTTTTTTTTTTCAGCCAAGTCAGACCCCAACAAATCTACAGATTTTTCCTTCTCAGCCTTAGTAGACAAAAAACGCTTCATGTACATCGCAAACTGTGGGTGGTAATATAATTTACGCTCGTACTTGTTACGTATAAAATTCTCCACCGTTGCATTGCTATCAGATATAGTTGGCCGTGCATGAAAAGGCAATCCATGTTCATACAAAAACGACCCCCGCGCGTTGCCAATGTGTTCACAGCAACTGATCATGTCCTCATCCCATGTGTCCATGCTGATAGAGCGCACTTTTGATATATGCGTCCCCAATGCGCGGTGAATTCCAGCACACCGGAGACAAATAAAAAGACCAAGATTTGTACTTGCCCATCCAGGCTTCTTTGCAGAACACTCACAACACACGCTGTTTTCTTTTAAACGAAGACATTTTTCTAATCGACGCCTTTGATCTGTCAAGTTGCACTTCATGGGCAAAATGGTGATAATAATATAATGTGTGCGTGTGTGTATATGTTTTTTGACGTCTTTTGTCTGTATATACGGGTATGTGACCCCCCAAAAAAGTATATATATATATATATTAGTTGAATGTATGTATATCTAGTTATGTACGCGTGATATAACACAGGTAAGTATAATTCCAAATAGTACTTTAAGTGTTCCTAGTACACTCTATGTATAGAAAAAATTTAAAAAATAAAAAGCAAAATCAACTGCAACTGTGATAAATAAATATAAATAAATATATATATATATATATGAATAAAAAACGTTAAAACCACTATAAACTAACAAGCGCCATTTATTTACTATTAACACTAACCCATATAACACAAGAGTATACCACGGTCATATGAAGTTTTATACAGATAGCCACACATAAGATTACAAAAAAAAAAAAAAAAAATTACGGCAAAAACATAAAGCTAATGCCTGCCTCTACCACCTCGACCACCTCTGCCACCGCGACCACCTCTACCACCACGACCACCTCTGCCACCTCTACCACCTCTACCACCACCTCGCCTGCTAAAGTTGCCCAGACGTCCCCGAACCTCCGCCACATTAGAGCTCAAGGCGGGGTCGCAAAATATACACGCCACAGTACGATCTTTGCGGTTTGGAAGAGGTGACTTTCCTTCAGGGAACTGCAGGTCCATCATCATTGCACCACAATCAGGGCATTCCTCTGGGCTCACATACACACGCTGGGCAGTGGGAGGGAGAAGGATCATCATTGTACAGCGGTTGCAGCAGACCTTCCACTTTCCCGATGTTCGCGGCACAAACGCCATGCAGCCGTCGCAGCGCTCATCAACACAGTCCGCCACATAGTTCGTCGCAAGAGAATGATAACACGTTGGGTGGCGACACTCATCACACGCCATGTGACGCCGACCCCCACGCTCCTCCATGTTCTCAAACGGTGGGTTGTTGTAGCAGTTCGGGCATATAGGAAATGACTTTCCTCCATCGACATGACAAATAACAAGTTCAAAATTATCCAATGGACAAGTAAAACTCGAGTATTGCTTAATTGTCCCTCCTTGAGGTAGCGCATATGTAACCTCGCAGTAGGCACAGTACAGTCGCTGAGGGCGCGCCTCAAGATGTTTCAAATAACGCATACAATTCCCACATCGCGTTATTGGCTTGCCTGAAGTGGCAAGTGAAGAAAAAGATGCACCCATAAGTCCGTCAAACCGTTCAATATTTTGCTTAAAAAAAGAAAATTTCCCAAAAAAAAGATCCAGTGAATAAGACAAAACATGTTCAAGAGAGGCTTTACCTTCTGCAATGCACGTCACATATTCCTCCATTTTGCTTCTGACAAGCGGCAGCACAAGTTCAGGATCAATACTCCTAATGCCATGAACCAACACCACACCAAGCTTCGTTGGTTCCATGATGCGTCCTGGCTTTACCAAACAGTAACCACGCTCAACAATATTGTTTACGTGCTGAGAAATTGACGCATCAGTGCCAATACCATTTTTCTCCATTAAACCAATAAGCTCAGCTTCTGTCAAATATCCTGGCGGTTGTGTCTGGCCTGCCTGTAGTTTCACGTCTGAAATTGGAAAATCATCCCCAATTTTAATATTCGTTGGTACTTTGTCATCCTTCACAGAAAGATAAGGAAGAATCGTCGTAAATCCAGGATCTTCCACAACCTTTCCAGTAAAACTAAACTGTTCTCCGCCAATCTCCAGTAACAATTTAGTTCGAGTCAACTTACAGTCTGCTGAAAGTGTTGCAATAAAATGACGCGTGATGTATTCATAAATTCGCCATGAATCTCCAGAAAGCTCTCCAGGAGCCGCTGCACGCATTGGCGTAATTGGGGGATGATCCCCCGCATCTTTGCCCCCCTTTGGTCGCGTGTGTCCACGGGCAAGAAGCTCCTTCACATATTGACCCCAAATTGGATTTTTCTGCTGCGCAGCAAGAGGACCTACAAAGTCAAACGACGACGGGTATGCTGTTGATTCTGTACGGGGGTAAGAAATGTAGCCCCCAATGTAAAGATTCTCCGCCAACTGCATCGCGTGATGTGGCCCCATGCCAAGAACTTTGCTCGCTATTTTCATAAACTCAACCGTATTAAGAGCCACAGGTCGGGCACGCGTGTCAATGCCGATCGAAACATCTACAACTTTGGCAACCTTGCGTGCCGAGACTTTCTGGTGGAGCAGGCGTGCAATAAGCTCATCAAAGACACGCCCACGCACCCAGTCAAATGTGAGCAATGTCCCAGAGCGATTACACACAGGCACCAACTTCCAATAGTTTTCCGGCTTAAAGTTCAGGATTTCATCATGCCTCTGCACACAAAACCCCAGTGTTGGCGTCTGACACGGGCCATAGCTGATCACACTAGAGTCAAGATTGCCATATTTTCCCTGAAAGTACTTTGTTTGGTAACGGGTAAATGCTACACCGACCTTAAGATCTAATTCCTGTCTGCAAGTGACAGCATCAGACACATTCTTGTTCGGTTTGCCAAGATGGGCAAAGGCATACGTTATCTCCTCCCGTGTTATTGCAGAAAACTTAGCACGCCATATGTCCCGCATATCGTAAATGCTCTGCCTAACCACCTGCATCACCTCGAAGCAAATGTTTTCCCCCTCGCGGTCGCAGTCAAGCCACAAAACAAGCGCGTCGCAGCCCTTTGCCTCTTGCGCTAGGTGGCGAGTGACTTTGCCGGACTCGTCTTTCCAAATAACAGGAGCCTTAAAAAGTTCCTCCTCCTCAGTGCGTTCCCAGTTCTGGTGCTGCGGTGTAAAGTCGCAAGAAAATATGTGACCAGTCGTGCTTGTTACCTTGAAGTTGGCCGGAGCGTTAAAGAAACGCCCAGAGTACTCATAAACGGGCAACGCACGCTGTCGCTTTGCCGCCCTGCTATCAGAAAGATAAAAAGCAATGCTCTCAGCAAGGGATGGTTTCTCCGCAACCATAAGAACATTGCGTACCATCTGCCTTTTTATTTTTGCACCTCTTCAGCACCAACTTTTCACTACAATAACTCCCCTTCTATTTTTTTTTTTTTTTATTCTCCAGCTTATTCCCCTTTTGCTCTTATTTGCTCGCTACAGTCACTCAGATAATCAACACGTAATCAGATTTTTATGCCCTAATCTGCGTGTTTGTACTTCTCCTGAAGTCTGTGCGGTTTGTTTGCTTGTGTATGTATGTATGTGTACTACCGGTTGTTGTGGTTTGTGACACTAAGCCTTATTTTTATTGTAAAAAATTTAATAAAATATATTAATAATAAAAAAAAAAAATTTAACCAGCGTAATCGCAAAATCGATTTTTTACTTTTCGTAAACGTCTTCAAGTTGGCAAAAAATCATTGTAACTTATTTTATTCAGTCGTCAGTTAAACCCGTTTCACCAATTCCTCAGACACCCTATCTTCTAGTTTTGTTTTGTTTTGATTTTAATCTGTCATTTGGTACTTATATATCTATATATATATATATATATATATATAACAAAAACATATATAAACAAACTACTATGTATTTAAAAAATAAAAGATAATGCAGCAAAAAAAAAAAAAAAAAAAAAAAAAAAACTTTTTGATTACATTCACTTTGAAACAAATGCCATTGTCTGTCGCGCCAAAACTTCCGCACGAATGACCTCATGCAACGCGCCCACAAAATCTTTAAATAAAACAACATGTGACCCACAGGCTGCAACGCACTTTAATATCTCACTAAACGCAAGAAAAGGCAACTTCTTCATTGTTCTACCGCTGAACCTTTCACACTTAGCCGCAACACCCTCAAGCTGAAGCAACTCCTGCTGACTCAGTTCCACCTCGCGCGAGTCCAGTGACGAGCATCCATCGTCGCACAAATGCAACTTGTTATTATCGTTATTATTAGCTGAAGATGCCAATAGTATTAAGCCACGTCGAATCATTTCCTGTGTACTTAATCTGAGAAGAACAACGCGGGCTTGCAATCCCGGGTCTCCAATAAAAATTTTTTTATCAGCGCGGTCAATAAACGCCACATCAATGGCCTCTGTAATGTTGCTAGTGGCAAGCACCACAACATTTTGTCGGCGCTGCAAACTGTCCAGCTGTGTAAGAAGAGCGTTGACAACACGAATGGCATCTGATGGCTCATTTCCTTTCATCGCAGACTGGCGCGCCGCTGCCAGACTCTCCACCTCATCAATCAACACACAAATAAAAATGTTTGGATCCTCCGCCATCTCGTGAATACGTCTGAAAAGAAGCATGACATGCTTTCCACTCTCACTAAACCACCTGCTAAAAAGACTGTGAGCGTTAATCTCAATCAAGCGAGAATCAACAAACATATCGGAAAGTCGAATAGACAACTTGTGCGCAAGAGCCTTGCACAACGATGTCTTTCCAGTGCCTGGCGGACCGTAAAGCAGCAGCAAACGATTCCATGCAACTATGTGCTGGCGTACACCGGCCATCGAAAAGACTATTGCCGTGCGCATATACTGTAGCAGGTCCCTTTTAAGACAAGAGGACTCGCTCAATGTTTCGCCGTAAAAAAGTGACTCCCACAATCCCTCCAATGAGGCGTTTGGCAGTGGCATCACTGTGCACGCCGAGAGCTCCCCACCACTCTCATCAGAGTCAAGTCCCGTGTGTTCAAACAACCCCCCACACTTCTCATCCGTGCATAAAGAATAAATCACTGGAGCGTAGTCTGCCTCGCTTGCCGCAATTCCGTTATGTGGGCAATATACATCACACACACGAATCATCTCAACTGTGGAAGTAATAAGATCAGAAGCGGACTCAAGTGAGATGATATCTCCTGGGTAAATGACAGAGTGATGATAACGAATAAAACTTGTGATAACTTTTGAAAGTTCTGCCCTATTCAAGCGTGATTTGCGGCATCGCACCTCAACAGGCACAACACACACCCTTTCCATGCGTCTATCACACTGCAAAGCAAAAAATGTATATAATAAATAAACAATAATACAATAATAACAAACCACCAGTTACTTGCAGTTATCACATAATAAGTAAACAAATAAAAAGCATAATATACGCTACAAAGTCCCTTTTCCGGCATTTTGCACCTCAAAAACTCAATTAAAAAAAAAGAAAAGAAAAGAAAAAGAAAAAGAATGACTTCACTGGATATACATACACACACAAACATGCTACAATTACCTGTTTCTCATAAAAACTATGCAAAAGTACACGGCATATATATATATATAGATTATAGATTATATTATAGCTGTTTATTTATCCACCACGATAAGCCTTTCTTTCTTTTTCTAACCAAGCACATCCAGCTCCCTTCCCCCTTCCCCCACCCCTTATTTCAAAACGCATTACTCGTCAATAGTTTAGTTTGGCTTAGTTTAGTTTTCCTTTTCAGCTCTTAACTGTTTTTACAAAATCTGAATGGTACCAAAGTCATGGTGTCCAGCTGTACGCACCGCCCATTCATAACTTCTGGTGAGCTCCTGCAGCCATTTGGTCGCCTGCTCCTCCTGCTTGCCACCAGCGACATTGTTCCTGAGGTGTTTGCTCCACTGAGCCCCAAGTACGCGGCGTAGAAGATCCCAAAATTCCGCATCACCAAGAAACATCTCTGGTAATGTTTCCACAAAAAGACAAAGCTCCTCTACCAAACACTCCGCACTTGACGTGGGCAGCTGATTATTACTGCTGTCACTGTCCTCAACATCCTTCTTCAACATATCCAGCATAAACGCTGTAAGCGGCTCTCGCAAGTAGTCCTCCAGTCCTCTTCTGTTCTCAATAGACTGCTGCGCTGTGTGAAGAATTGTCGTCCAGTAAAAAAACGAAAGATCAGTGTGGCGAAACTGCATTACAAACGAAAGAAGCTGCCGGTAAACAACAGTATCCACACACGCCACGGCACCAGCGCAGTGTATAGCCCTCACAAAAACACCCGTCTGTACCTCTTCTGCGCACTCCAACACACGACGCGCCAACGCACTCCACGCGTGCCTAAGCTGCGTTGGAGGCACACGCATCGTGGGGGCGGCGCTGTGTGTGACGTCAAGCAAACTGCTATTCTGCTGTAGGTCTGCCTGTGTTTTATGGTGCTTTGCAAAGGTGTCGGCGGACAAAGAAATGGCTACAAAAGCCCGGCTAATCTCAGCCACCGACAGTATATTTCGCGCCTCTCGAATAAAAGAGGCTGCATTCAGCAGTGCATTACGTGTGCTTGGCAATGCAGAGCATCCTACAAGAAACAAATTGAGATGGCGATGTAGCAATCGTCTGTCAGTGCTTGCGCGCAGTAGCAATTGATCTATATTAAAAACAGAAGTGTCTATAAGCATTCCAAGCCTCTCAAACGTTTGTATAGCTACAATAGTGTTCACAACAGCCTTTAGTCGTGGGTTTGCTGCACGGAAAATATCGCTCTGGGCATGTCGTACAAAAGCGCAAACAACACGCATGGTTTTCTCCTTCACCAACACGCTTCGGGCATCAATAGTTGGCTCTGGCGGCGTAGTAGTGTTGCCTGTCGTAGGTGTCAAAGAAACAAGCTTTTGCGCGCCCGAAAAAAAGCGAATACCGGCTACAGTAGCACTTGCTGCCAACCACAAAAACATCGCATCACTATCGTTATTACAGTAACCAGCAATCTGGCCCTCCACAGCGCCCACTACTAAATCTAAAAAACGCTCATACACATCGCCGACTAAAAAAGGCCATGTAACAGAAGAAAAAAGAGACGCGAGACGTATGTATGCGGCAAGCGTGTGACAGACAAGAACGCGCTCCACCTTATCCAACCGCGCCAAGTCCTCATCTTTTTCCGCGGAAGCCATTGAAACACCGCCGCCACCTGTTGCAGTATTACTTGTGTCTTCCGTCCTCATTCCTCTCATTTCTGCCCGCACTAACGTCCTTAAAAGCAAAAAAGCTATTGCCTGCAAGTGTTTATCTTCGTCATGCCGTGACAGACTATTTTCACAGCACCCGCTCTCCTTTTTGTAATGCGCGTCTGTTTCACACTCGCCCAGCTGCTGTGTCAGCGTTTGATCGCACATCCAACCATTATCCTGGGGCACAGCATAAGAATAAGAACAAAAAAACACGAGGTTTCCAACAAGACGCATGTGGCGGCTTGTTTCAAAGTCCTCGGTCATTTTCAGCATGACGGTGTTTGGCTCGGAAAATTCAAGGCTCTGAACATTCGGCACAGGCCTGCATAAAGCGCATAAAATGTCAAAAGATGCGAGACGAAGCATAATGGCCTCAAGCAAAGATGTCAAGGGTAACTTGGGCGCACTAAGTTTAACTTCCATAGAGAGAAGCCTCTCAAGCCGTAGAATAAGGCACGTAGCAGTATCATTAACTACAGTAACAGAAGCCACAGGGGGTAAAGCTTGCGCTTCGTGAACATCTTGCCTACCACCTCCGCCTGTTTTACCCAGTTCGTCTTTGTTTGACCCCTCGCTGCACTTTTCAGTAGCTGTTGATGCTATAAAAGAGTCAACATCGTACGAAAGTGACATTGCCCTCAGCGGTTTTAGTGCGGGGTTGCGAAAAACAATGGCTCTAGACAACACCGTCAAAATCACTTGCAGTTCATAAGAACTAAACAACGGTGTCTGAAAAGTGTCGATATCTGTCTCATCTTCGCCGTTATAAACGGCACGCACCTTTTGCCTCCCCTCTCCTTCTTCCCGCCCCTGTTGTTGATAATGATGGCTGTCAAAAAGATCGTACCCTCGAGATTTTAGCAATCTCAGAAAACTCTGATAAAACTCCACCATCTTCGGCAGTCTTGTCGGCAACCCCGCGTCGCTTTCCTCCACAAGTCGCTGCCAGCGACACAAAAGTGGCTCCTCCAAAGTTTTTTTCTTCGTTACTCCCAAAACAGCTCGCCTGTGCAACCAATCAGACACAAAGTTCTGAGAATGGCTGTCACAAATATGACTGATACCGGTTTCTATTTTATAAAGCAGCGATATATCACTACCACTACCACAAACCCGTGATTCAAACAACATTTTAAAAAGATGGCACACCACCGGCACATGCTCAGCACCCAAACGTGGTACAAGTGAATAAATTGCTTCTTTAAATGAACGCTGAATAGCAATGACGGCAGGCTGATGCTTTTCCTGTGGCGGCTCCAAAGGCTTCTCGTTAGATGTTACAAGATCAACAGTTAAATTAGATGAACTAATGTCAAGAGAACTGCCGTTTTCAGGGACGCCGACAAAAGTAAAAGAAAGAACAAGTCCACCAGTGTACACAATCTCAACAAGGCGCATACACAACTCCTCTAATGGTTCATCATTACCCACCACAGCCATTTCCCGTAGTGACTGTATAACAAGTCGCGTAATGAAACGAAGAAACATTACATCAGAAGCAAATATAGCTGCCAACGGCTCTAAAAAGTTCAGCTTATTTTTTTCTTCCTCTTCAGTCATCTGTGTTGAGCCTGTGGACATAACAACATCCACCAACGGCCGAGAAACGCTGCGCAACCACGCAGCCCATAACAATCCTTGCCGCCTCGCATTAATGGACTTCCATATATGTGGCAAAACATCGTGATAGTTGCAGATAAAATGTCTCGTCAAGGCATACGGCGTCTGACAGCCTTGCGTAAGACGTTTCAAGGCAGAGGCGCCGTTGTCAGAAACAGTGAACAGAATCCACTGACCCGCAGTAATATTAGTGTGAAACCTCCGCATCACAAAATGATCTACATCGGCTATCGCAATGCCTGTAGCACTAATGTGGCGACCATGCGGTGAGCTGCTATGTAAGTCTGCAGGATGTGTTTGCTTCAACCACACCAGCAAAAGCTCATATGCAACACGCTGCTTTTCCTGCGTAGAATAAAGCACAGAAACCAAATCTTTAAATGAAATACTAAAACCACCTGTAGGCTGCTCCTGAATATTTCGAACTTGCTCTTGGTGTTCCTTTTGAACTACCCTACTACTACTACTACTACTACTAGTGTTGCTGCTGCTGGATAAATTTCTTTCAGTTCTTTGCTCTGCCGTAACACTAGTCTCCGTAGATGTTGTCGTCATCACATTGTTGACCATAAACAACCTGCAAATAAAAGCGGTGTCAACGTCGTACACAGAAGGCAAGCAAAAGCGACGAAGGCGTTGCACAAAGAACGAGGCTCTGTAATAATCTATGCTCATATTTCTTGAATAAACAGCACGCAAATGGTAATACGTGGCCCAAGTCGCAGCATCTATGCCCAAATCATGAGCAAACCAAGGAAAACTACAAATAAGCATGACAGCTGCCTGATCGCCAAAGCCCATGCTGGGCCACTGCCATAAACACACACGCATCAAAACGTTAAGCATAACGTCAATAACATGCACAAAAACATTCGTTGGTGTAGCAGAAAAAGTTGCATCAGTTTTCAAAAAATCAATGCGAGGGATAGAGTCAAGTAACTTCCCTGCCGTAAGCCCAAGTGCACGTCGAGCCTTGTCAAAATCGTCAGAGCATTTATGTGGTGCCTCTTTTGTCATCTCCCGCGTCTCGTAAGATAAAGAAAATAGACCGCTGTTACTTGTTGTTGTTGTTTTTGTGGTAGTGGTGGTGGTGGTGGTGTTTTTTTCGGCCGCAGCTGCACAAAGAGCGGCAACCTCAGTCCGTAACTGCTCAAAAACTGGGCCTTTCCCCCATTCCACAAGCTCCTCATCCTTTAGCCACTTGAAATATGCAAGCGTCTCTATCAATTGCACAATGTCAGCCACAGGAACAGGCTGCAAAAATGCAAAGATGCTTTCTAAACCAGGGGTGATGGTTCCCCAGGCCGCGGCAAAATCCTCTTCATCTGCGAGATCACCGCTCGCCGCCTCGTGCCCTGTCAATGCGCTGGCACCGTCAGTGCCATTCGCAGACACCAACGTCGCCAGCAAAAAATCCCCGTCCCCTTTTTCCAAGCCTTGCCTTGACAGGCCTGTCATCTGCAATAGTGCATTTAAAGGCGGTGGCGGAAAGCTGATTGGCGTAGTGTATAGCGGTGTTGTCCGTAACAGGAGAAAAAACGAAGAGAAGGTGTCTTCGCCAGCAAAAGGAGCATCACAGACCCTCACCGTTATGTGCGATTCGCTTTCGTTTTGCAGCTCGTCCGCACGACGCAATGGCAGTCCTAATTCCAAGAGAGCCTCTGCACAAGCAATCGAAAAGCTCCTCATAACACGCTTGTTTTGACGCAAAGACTCGTAGTTCTTCCTCATAGCTATATGTATCTTAAGAAGACGGTTAAATGACGCCATAGGCGCACACGACGCATGCATCTCTCCCTCCAGATTGGATGCCTTCTGTGACAGGCATTGACGTACATAACGACATGTTGGCCCATTCAACTGCGCACAATGGCGGTGCAAAAAACGGCTGTAAGTGTTAGATGATTCTGCTGCATTCAACTCTGCTGCCACCGGCGTCACATCGCTTTGCTGTCGACTCATATCGCCTTTTTGCGCTTCATTACTCATCGTTGAATTTGAGACCTCACATCGACTTGGTAAACTGCTACAAAAAACACCGTCTCTCCTTTCCGCATTTTTTTGACGGTGGTCAGAATACTTGTGAGAACGATGGCGGCTATTATTGTAGCGTTCTTGTTTTTTGTCCCTTCGTCGCGTGTGTTGCTCATGTGATATCTTCTCTCGCCAGTAGGCCTTGTAAGAGTGCTGTGTGGCTGTGAAGGGAATGACACAAAAGACTGAAAGTGACAAGGTTCCAACTACACGACGCATGTGGCCAAACACTTGCAAAAAACAAACCTGAAGTATGTTTATATTTGTATTTGCTTCTTTTTTCTTTGTTTCTTTGTTGTTGTTGTCCAACTCTTTTTCTTTTCCTCCCCACCTCCGCCAACCACAGTCTCTATTACAATCCAAAAAAGAAAAAAAAAAAAAAAACGTAATTCAGCATAACAAGATACAACTATATATATATTTATATATCGATATGTATATGTACGGCGAACAAATACATTTTGGCAATATTAAAAAATAGTTAGTGTATTCTTTATTAGCATAAAAAAAAATTAAAAAAAAAATAAATAATAATAATAAAAATAATAAAAATAATAAAAATAAAAATATTTCAATAAACTCGCACAGTATGTATATGTATATACCGCCAGCTGTCGCACTACCAATCAACCAACACTACCAACCCACCCCCCACCACACATACACACCAAAATAAAAAAACAACAAAAAATAATCATTATGTGTTCATAAACACAACCACACGACACAGATCACCGATAGTACATCCTCACTCACACACTCCTTCTTTATGGTCACCCGCTACTTTGGCACTGCCTTTAAAGCCTTTCGCCCATTTATTACGTTCCCCCTCATTTTTTTTTAAAAAGAAACAAAAACACTTCGCTTGCTAAGCGCCAAGGTATAAAAAAAAAAAAAACAATTCATCACAAAAAGCAATATATAAATCCATATTACATAGGTATCTGAATAATATGCCCTTTTCATCCCACGCCTATGCGGTTTTACTGTTATCCTGTTGTGGGGTTGTTTTGGATGTTTTTTCCGCCTGTGTACCAGTTGGCAAACTGGTGGCTGCGCCCATCGGTCCATCTCTGCCTTTATCCCAGTACTTTGCAAAATACGCCCATGAGTTGAGCAGCAATGACACCTCTTTTCCCTCAGCCACGTTTATTTGCTCCTCTGTAAGGCTGTTAAGTTCATTCCATGCGTCCAACTCAATCCTTTTTTTTCCATCAGGACCACCGCCTGTCTGATGCAGCCGCTTCAATTTATTCACACGCATTGCCACATCCAACGCCGTATCGTTACGACCAGTAGCTTTATTGTTGTTGTTACCTTTATCAGTATTATTATCATCAGTATTATTATTAGTATTATTAATGTTACTGCCCCCTAAACATGTCTCCGCGGCGGTGCGAAGAACAGACGACAAGTACAGACAGCGAGTGGTGTGACTCATCACGGCGGAAGCGCAAAGAGATGTCGCCGACTTCTCCTGCGGGCACACACCACGCGCGGCAAAACGACACGCAGCGCAAAGTGCAACAAAATTTCTACCGCTCCGCATTACTTTTGAAGTATTATTTTTATTATTATTTACACTACTCAGTAATTATAATACTAATAGTTATATATATATATATCTCTTTAAATGGGTTTAATCTTTTTTTTATGTATTTGTTTTGTGTTTTTATTAGTAATTCACCCTACTCCTCACGCTTCTCTTTCTGCAGTAAATAAAAATATACACCTCCTTTTTAAATAGTGCCCCTCCCCTTTTTTTCCTTTTTTTTTTTCACAGTCTTTTTTAACTTTTTTGTTTTTTGTTTTTATTTTTGCTTCCTGGTGGAGTTGCTTCTATGTTTTATTCTTATTTATTTATTTTGTTTGTCCTTCTTTGCTGTTACGTTTTATTTTTTTGTTTTCCTCAATAATAACGTCCCAAAAAATAATAATAATAATAATAATAATAATAATAATACAAAAAAAAAAAAAAAAAAAAAAAAGATACACAAAAATTACAAACCGCTATGACTTGTGTAACAACAACAACAACAATCTCCTCCTTCTTCCACCACCACCAAACCAAAAAAAAAAAAGAAAAATGATAGCAAGTAGCAAATAAATAAATATATGACTAGCACTAATAAATAACAATAAAATGCAGTTGTTTACTAAAATTAAATTTCAAGTTAAAAACGGTAAAAAAAAAAAAATTCTCAGGAGCTGCTTTGTATGTATATGTGTTCTTTCTCATTCCCTTTTTTTTTTTGCTTTTACTCCAGTGACATGTCATCTTCTTCCTTTAGTATTTATGCTTTGGCGTATGCGTCTATTTTTCTGTTTTTATGGATCTCAGGTATCAAATAAATAAATAATTTTTTTTTTTATTTATTTGCCAAAATAATAATAATACTAATAAGTAAGCCTTTTCTTTTTTTTTTTTTTTTCTTAATATTCTTAGTCTTCATTGGCAGTATTTACTCTATGTCGTATATACCTCATCATCACACGCATACATACACGTATACTTGTAGGTATATATAAATATATATATATAAATATATATACATATATATATATGCGCATGTGTGTGTACTTGTAACGTGTCTCTACCACTCTTTATTCTTTAATTATTTTTCCTTCTAACTACTTGAAATCTCTTTTTGTCTTTTTCCTTCTCTTCCAGTTCCTCATTATTTTTCTTTATTCAGCATTAACCACTCGCTTCTGATTCAATATTAACCCTCTGATGCATGTGAACAGTTGCAGTATTTATATGTATTTATATCTGTATATGCGGCTTTACCCAAAGATTCCCACACAAACGCACAGAAAAAGGCAAGATATCTATATATATATATATATATGACATCACAAGTAGGCCTTAATGCATTCAATCATATCGTCGCACTCCACCTTTAGCTGTGCCGCCATCGCCTGACGCTTCTCCTCAGAGACAGTGTCAAGTGGCATGAACTCGGTGAGACGCACAACAGTCAGCCGCACGCGCTCACCCTCCTCGCCACCGCCCACGGAATTCATCGGGGTGTCCTCCTTTACACGCAGCCGCATTAACACTGGGCGATTCATGCGCACCTGCGCAACCTTCGTGACAAACATTGGGTCTGTTTCCTGCTGCTTTTTTAGCTCCGATGCTGTCATGCCAAAAAAATCAACACCCGTGTCATTAAATAGCGTGAGCCATACCTGCGACACGTTATCAGAAGCCTGAATTGAGACAAGATAGCGCTGCGTAGGCACAACAGTCCGGTCACACTTCTCGCAGCGGTAGCGATCGCCCTGCGCCCCCTCCAACGTCACCTTTTTGTTGCACTGCGGGCACGCATCGTACCATTGTGCGTCTTGTTTCAAATACACCGGAACGCAACGCACATCGATAAAGTCCGCCTTGGCGCCGCGGCCAAGACCCTCCGCGGCGATGTCGTCAAAGTATTTTCGTCCACGGTAATTTTCGCCGCCTGTGTTTCCGCCAGCCCCCGTGCCGAGAGAGGAGAGCGACGGCACGTCCCGCCCCCCGGTGGAGATGTACCAGTCGGACAGCTTCTTCACGTCGGGGATTGTGGGGTTCGCGTCGAAGGTGGACTGGAAGGTGGCGGAGAGCGTCACGCCGTCGAAGCTGCCCACCTTCACCTGCCGCATCGCCAAGACGGTCCCGGGCGCGTGTGTCCAGTGCCGCGCCTGGTCGTTCCACAACGTCACTTCCACCGCGGCGCTGCTGTCGGCCACCTTCACGTTCCGCTTCGCCAGCTCCCGCCCGGTGGACTTCTGCGTGACGGCACCAAGCTCGTCAACCGATAAAACAACCACAAGAACATCAACCAGCGAGCCAACCTCGCGCTGGTTAAGAATACTCACAGGCACAAAGTGGTAGCGCTGCAGCGGGATTGCCGTGCTGTTGGTGTCACGTGCCAAAAATATTTGGCTAGAGCTATCAAATGTCAGTTCATAGTCGTTGTTGACATTGCTAAACTTGCGGTTCGCATTTTTTACTTGACCACCGCTAAGATAATATACCTGTTTGTTCACAATAAGTGGGTCAAACAAATCAACAGCATCGTTAAAAACTGTAGCGCGAATAGAAGCAGACTCATCAATAAGGGTAAACGAAAAAAGTTTCCCCTGAGAAGTGGGTTTGTTCCACGTGCGTACATCAGTCTTGTCTGTTACCCGCGCCCGTATCCACCACTTTCCACCCAAAAACGGCGTCAAAGAGTCAATCGGTTGTATCTGCTGCTTACTGGGATGTTGCATGCTTATTTTTTCGTGCTTTTTCCCCCTCCCTTTTTTTTTTTTTTTGTTGTTGTTGTTTATAGCCTTACTCTCCCTTTTCCGTTTGCACTCCTCTAAATGTATATTATTTTAATAAAAATAAAAGTAAAAAAATAAAAGCATGAGTCCAATGGTTAAAAAAGCTGTAACTAACACTCATCAAACCAACACAAAAAATAACATTACATACGCATAAATACCCACATATAATGCGTTCGTTCCGTCTTTTTTAATAACTATGACGTGAGCAGAGTAATACCAATAATAATAATAAAAGTAAAACATCATGTAATATATTCTAAACATGTGCTTTCACACATCAACAAACAAAAACAATATATATATATATATATATATATATATATATATACGCATTTCACCAAGCACAATCAGCTGCTCAGTAGTTATTTACCCGCTTCGTGGAAGCGCCCACAGCAGTCTGGTTGACACGACTCGCAAAGCGCAGTGAGTTCACACTCTCCGCCATATATTCCTCCTTGTCAGAAACAGTCACAAGCATGAGCATCTTCCCACCCTTCGCTCCCAAGTAATTCTGAAGCAAATATGTCAACTTGCAGTTTCGCCAAGGCGCAACACTGCTGGGGTTATTAAGGGCGTTAATGCATTTCCCCAAATCCAGCAAACTACGGTTGATGTTAACTGTCTCAGTAAACTGCTGCCCCTGCAGAGTCCCCGCGCTGTGCACCCTCTCGCTTCCAGCCAAGTCAACTAGACAAAGCGTCCCATGACTACGCTGACGTATTGTGGGGTTGTGTCCTTCAATACGCAAAACAAAAACACAGTGTGACCGGGAAGAACGGTCATTAAGGTGCGTCTTGGCAGTACTGCGGTTCCGCATTGCAGCTTTGTATTGGAGTTTAAAATCCTCAAAAGAAGAAATACTTTTCTCCTTAACATTCGTAATGCTCGTATGCCCAAACTCATTGTTATGTTTGATAACATGATAGTTTGGCTGCGAAAGTGCAATTCCTCCTGGTTCATATACTGATGGGTCCTGTTGCAAATCTCGTATAATATCATTGTATATCTCAACAAAGTAACAGCTAAGATCATAACCCCAGCCATCAGCTTTAAGCTCCTCCTGGCGGCAAAATATCGTGTTGAGTGCACGAGGCGTGATGCCACAATGCTGCTCATCTACCAAATCCCCTTCCATCGAATATGTCTTGCCCGAACCTGTCTGACCGTACGCAAAAATGCACACACGATAGCCATCAATAGCACAATGAACAAGCGGCTCAATATCAGCGTAAACGTCCGCCTGCGTGGCATTAGAGTCAAAAACACGATCATATGTGAATGTTTCCCGCGACTCCTGAATACCCGTGGAGGTTGCGTTGCT
The DNA here is from genome assembly GCA_036321205.1 of Trypanosoma caninum. Classification (NCBI taxonomy): domain Eukaryota; phylum Euglenozoa; class Kinetoplastea; order Trypanosomatida; family Trypanosomatidae; genus Trypanosoma; species Trypanosoma caninum. The sequence continues at coordinate 15,573 of JAWVMR010000034.1, read as the reverse complement.
GCGTGATTGGCAAACGCACAGCGTTTTTTGAATTTCCTCACCAGACTCAGAAAAAACAAACAGGCCTTGCTGAACTGTCCCTTGCTCTGGCCGCACCTTCTTCTTTCTCCGTTCCATTGCGGTGCATTTCTCTTCAACAGGAGCGTGTGGCGCACCAAACTGGCCGGCTGACAGACTGACTGCGCTGTGTGATGAGACTGATGTCTCACGGAGAGGTTCAGTATCCTTGTCCTGGCCCTTGTTCTTCAAACAATCACCACCACCACCACCATTGCCGTCACCACCCTTTATACGACAATACACACGTATTGTCCCTTTCAACTCTTCACACTGTGCATACAATTGCCGCCGTACCACCTCAATCTCCTTTGCTTTCTGTTCTGTCTCCTTTGTAGCCTTGCGTAACTGCTCCAACTCCATAACCATCTCCTTTACCTCCCCCGAAAGACCATACGTTACGTCCTGCATAACACGCTCCTTCTCAAGAAGTTCATTTAGTCGTTGCTCCTCCTCCGCCGTCAACTGGCGTGCTGTCCGCAACGCGACCTGCAGCTGCTCCAGAGAATCCAAGTGCATAACAATCTCCTCCTGAACACGCTCCCGTTCCTGTTCTAGTTGAACACCCCTCTCTTTAAGCGTGTCCAGCTCTTCCATAGCTCGCTGTTTTTCTAAAAGAACCTCCACCTCCCTGCGATTCAACTCTGCCAATGCCTTACTGTGTTGCTGCGTGTGAGACTCAACACTCTCAACCACATCGGCAACCTCCGACTCGTGTTTGTTAATCATTTCTTCAATCGCATTCAACACTTCCTCATTCTCCTTGGTCCGCTGTACATATACATCGGCAAGCTCAACAAGCTGCCTCTGCATGGCCGCCGTCTTGCGCTGCCAGGCCGCATCAGACTTTGTGAGTGCCGACAACTGAGGATGAGTAATTGTAAACAAAGTTGTTTTATTGTTTAAATTATGTAAAGAACTAACTTCTCTAGTTGACAAAGAAGAACTCTTAAAAGCATGACCGTTTTTTACGCCGCCGGAATTAGTGCAATGAACAATATTACCTTCATCATTCTGTCGTTGCCGTTTTCTAGCCCCATGTTGCATTTTACAGCTAAAAAATTAAAGCAAAATAAAAAATATTATACCAATATATAAGTACAACAAAGCTCTACCACCTCTTATGTTGATATTATAAAGTTTTCTTTCCTTCTTCTTTTTACCGGAACCCTACCAACACCCTTCAATATATATATATATATATATATGTATCTGTATCTATATTATTCCTTCCTACCCACCACAAAAAAAAAAAAAAAAAAAGGTTAATAATAGTAATATTGTTGGATTCACATCAACAAACTCATACGTCTAATAAATCAAAAATAGGGATTAAAAAAGCATGCAAAAAAAAAAAAAAAAGGGTGTAGTTTGTCACAATCCTCTAGTACATAAAAAAAACTTTTCAATAAGTAATGGTACTGGTCTGTTTACATTAATAAACAATCAACGCTAATTCACATAGTCCCTGCTTTTTAAATAAGCAAGGTTCAAAAACACCAAAAAAAAAAAAAAAAAAAAAAAAAGACTGCAAACACAGAATGTTTCCAAAACATCACCACAACCAAAACAAAAAAAATAAAAAATGTGCTTGTCATAGTCCATTTTCTTTTTTTTTTTTTTTGTTGTTGTTGCTGTTCTTGCTGTCCTATTCTGTTCTGTTTTTAGTTCTTTTACAAGAAAAACCACAAATAATACTAACAGTAATAACAATAACATTAATAATAATAATAATGTAATGGTAATAATGATACTCTCCCACAGCCCCTCAAAGTTGCTGCTTTGTAAACATAAATACATCTTTTTGTTTTACCATTTTACTCGTTATCTACATAAACTAAATAAGCAATTTTTTTCTGTTGTTGTTCTTGTCCCCACCCCACCCCCGCCCTTATCTCACTCCAATAATGTCTAATAGTGAAAAGATTATTACCATTATATTATTATTATTACTGTTAGTATTATTTTTCAGGCTTTTCAAGCTACAACCGCTTAAAAACAATACTTTGTGTGTACCAAAAATTGTCACCACGAAAGCCAAGCCTAAATACCGCATCACTTGGCTTTTTCACCCGAGACTTTGCGCTCTGTCTTGGATCAAAGCCGTTATACGGATCCTCCCAATACTCCATTGCCGTTGGCTTGTCGTCCAAGTACCCAGCCGGCCTCCAGGGCTTGTCTATCTTGAAGTGCTCCATGGGCGGCCGCGTCTTCTTCGCCAGAAACGGCTTTGTCATCATGTAGCACAAAGAGGCCCCTGTTGCGGGCGCTTCGTCGAATGTATACCCGCGACGCCCAGCCGGTCTAAACACCACAGCAGGCATGCGCGCCGCCCACGCCTCGCGCTCCCTCCTTGCGTTGATGCGGGGCTGGTCGTAGATGGTGGCGATGTAGTCGCAGCCGACGTTGCTCAGCAGCACGCCAGGGGTGCCGTAGCTGCCCAGCTTGCCGGGAGACGTCAATATTTGCCGCGGCAGCGGTTGGCGGTGCGGCGGCGGCCCACGCGACATGTAGTTATCCGTCATGTGCGGGTACGGCTCCCGCTGCATCAGGCCATAATACGACCCGAGTCCCTCCCCCTTCCTTGTGGGGCCAGTGTACACAAAGCCGTTGTTCGTCAGGTCTTTCTTCCGTCTCTCCATTTGCTCACGACGTTCCATCGTTGCGGGATCAGCGCGGCGGTCGCCATTGTACATGTACTTGAACTCCTTGTCAAAAAGCGCATCAGGGTTGTGCCCAGTCTTTGGAAAGCTTGTGACAAAGTTTACCCCCCGAGCCCGCTCATCTACCACACGTTTGGGGCGATCACCAAGACACAAATAGGACGGTATCGAAAAGACCATCCTGGAAACCAGAAAGCAAACCCCGTATTTTTATATCTTCTCGACCCCTACAGTAAAACCACTGCAACCGACACCACCTCACCTCCTACAACAAAAATTAAAGTACTAAAAACAAAAAATAAAATAAATACATAAATAAACAAATATAAATATCTATGCTCTCATCAATAAACAAAAAAATCACATACATACACAAATATATATATGTATATATATAAGCACTAAAACCCTTAAAAAGTTTTTTTTTAATATATAATAGCAATAACAAAAGCAATTTAGACTAAACGTGTCAATTAACTGTTAACAACAAGGCGAATCACATGAACACCCACCACTGCTTCCATCTGAATAAAAAAGGAACCTACCCACCCACTTCTACTCCCCTCAACACAGGTCGCAAAAAAGCTACCATCCCTATTAATAACATGACTGACAAGAGCAAAGTCAGAAATACAGCCATCCTGAAAAACGTTACCACTAAGAACAACACAGTTCTCAGAGGAAAAAGAACGCTCCCCAAAGGGTAAAAGGCAATATGAACAGACACTCATTCCAGCAGTATGAAGACCTTCAAAAAAAACCTTCATTGTTTCATTTTGCCGATGTGTCTGCACTACAATTGCCACAGAATTTTCAACTGCACTTAAAGCCTGTTGCAGCGTAACAACAAAAAAGTTAATAAGGTTCACGTCGTAAATGCAATCGGCTGCAAGAATAACATTACAACCCCAGTTTTGTAGCTTTTGCTCATTTTCCTCATGTTCTGACCAGTCAAGAATCTCAACAGCATTCACAGATGCTCTTTTTAAACCCTCAGAGACAGGCTCACCTGGCTGCATAACCTCAATATTATTTATTCTCAAATTAAAAAGAATATTATCAATCAACTCTTGCTGGTAATCTGTAAGAACGTAGCTCCATATTCGCTCTCTTTTCTCTCGCCCATTGTTACAATTATTAACACTACAGCACTTACAATAGGTATGATAAATACTAAGTGTAATTGGCGTCAACCCAGCACCCGCCCCAAGTTCCAAAAACCGCAACTCCCCCTCCCTTGGTAATATAACAGGGGAAAAAGAACAGAGCTCCGTCAAAAGAAGCTGCGCCAGAACAAACGCAGCCGGCCAAAGTGAAAGCCCAACGTTTTTAAACTGACCAGAGGCCAGGCGAACAGGCAAAAACATTACATCTGAACTGGGAAAATAAAACGTCTTGTAGCACATCATACTGTCCTGCAACTTACTCCCTGCGTTATCACGCAGAATGGCGCAGTGGATATACGCATCCATAAGTAACGGGTCAATTATCCCGTTCTCTCCTCTTTCTTCTGAATCCACGGCGGGGTCCAGCAGCTCAAGCTGTGTAATAAACTGCTTTAAAAACGCAGCTACATTCTCCCTGCGCGGTGGATATTTCAAAACAAGTGGATTTTTAATGAACATCGCAACGCAAAACTGCTGTGCCGCTGGGCAATGCCACGACATCCCGCACGCCATGCAGTCGTCTTTAAACGCAGCAAATGTGCGGCTCGGTGGAGCGGACTGAAGAAACAAAAGAAGCGAAACCGGTGGATGTGAACCACTGCGCAGTTGGCCTGCACACCCAAAAAAAGAAGGCATTTGTCAAATAATCAAATAAAATTGGCTAATTTTCTTTTGCTTAAAAGCTCGCTCTCTTTCTCTCTCAATATATATATATATATATATGCTGTTGTTGTTGTTGTTGTTTTTGCTTCTAATTTTTTCTATCGTACTTTGCGCTGCCAAGTAAATTCTAAAATAAACATAAACATGCACAGCTAGCAACACATATATTATTTTTCATATTTTACAACCCCCACACCACCCACCCCCCCCAAAAAAAAAAAAAAAAGCAAAAAATAAAAAATAAAAAATAAATGCACACGCACAAAACACGATGTATATATATATATATCTATATATATATATATATATCTTTGACTATATCATACACACCAAAAAAAAAAAAAAGGTGATAATAATAGTAATAATAATAAAACAAGCCTGCTTAACTAAAATGTAAGAAGAAACCTTTTTCCAACAACGTGTTTCTTTTTTAGCCGCAATGTATATATATGTATATATATGTAGATATACCTGCCGTATTATTATTATTTACTTTAATACGTTTATTTCTCATTACCTTTTGTTAATTTATTTCTTCAGAATTAAAACATCTGCACCCATAAACATGAACACATTATTCTTTTTTTTTTTTTTCTTCCCTCCCTCGTGTTATTTGCGCGACTTATGTTGTGAACGGAACTCAGAGAGACGCGCTGTCTCCTTTTTCGCCTTCTTCAGCTGTTGCTTGTATTTTTCTTCCTCGGCCTCCATCTCGCGCTGGTGTCGCCGTCGTGCAAGTTTCTTCGCCTCCGCCTTCTTTTTCAGCATCGCCTCCGCCTTCTCGCTAAAGGCGTCGAGCAGCGCGGCACGTCGCATCTCCCGCGGCTCCGGTGCGACTGTTGTGGCGCCGGCAATTCGCTGTTGCAGCACCGTCGAGCGCTCCAGCGGAATAAACTCCTCCTTCATGTTGAACGGCAGCTGAAGTCGCTGGTTGCGTGACAGAAGCACCTTTGTATGGTCGTCGCTGTCGTCCTCCGCGCGCTGGCGGCGTTTGATCTCCCGGTATTCGGAGTCGGGCCTTGTGGCGAGCGGGACGTTGTGCTCCCACCGCAGCTCCTGCATCGACCGCATCCCCGTCCATTCAGCGTCGACCAGATTACGCTGCATCGAGCAATAGCGCGGGGGGTACACAGTCTTCCATGTCCTGCAGAACACAATGTCGGAAAGAAATATCTTGTCCTCAAATGTGGCGCGGATAAGTCCTCCCTTGCCTTTAAGAACAGTCTTCACTATGCCGCGTATGCCAGAAACAGACTTGAGCTTCGCGCCAATAAACTTTGTCGCCTCAATGTCGCTGTTAAACATCCCCTTGATAAAAGCTGTCGTTTTCATAATTTTTTGCGGTGTTCCTGTAAGCTTCAGCTTCTTCACAATGTTCGTAGCATGATCATTGCCAATTGTGTATCCAGTGCAAGAAATACGAAAATTTGGTGACCTTTGCTCTTTAACTGGAATCGCAACAAACCCCGTGTTTGCAGGAGCCACGGGCGCGTAAAAAGCAGCCACACAGTGCATGTGCTGCGGTGTGTACTTCAGATAACGTACGCGGCCATTCTGTTCCTCTGTGGCAAATATGGGTTGTGTCTGAAAGCGGCGCCATCCCATTGAAAGCAATAATGGGTCTTGAGCCTTGAGAATCTTTGGAAACCAGCGATGTCGCTTAAGTCGTGCGTGCACAATCTGAAACTGGTCTTCACCAAAATTTACCCCCCCAGCAATCAGCGGCACAACTGGGTCAAACAGGCGTACAAACTCCACGGGCACGTTCTCAAGAACAAAACGGACATACAAGCCACTAAAGTAACCAACAAGTCGTATTTTTTTTTCCACGTCTTCGCCCATTTCCTGCAGTGCCGCATCAAGTCGCTCCTTCTTCTCTTCAACAGAACGCGTAAGGTGGTGGTAGTTTGCAAACGTGTTAGCTCTGTCACCCATATCATATGCCTCATCAAAAGCTTTTTTTTGAGCCATCTTCTTCTGCAGCCGCCGCCCCTGTTCTTCCGTAAGCGACTCTCCATTGACAATAGCCCTACTTTCCTTGTCATCGTGATCACCAGCAAAGTTTTCCCCATCGTTGCTTAGTTTGGTGCGGTAGTCTGGGTCATAAAACTGAATAGCATCAGTGTCGTCATGGCGCAACGACGAAGAGATAACAGCAGAAGCGGTATTTGGGACTGTTCCTTCTTTTGCCAGCCGGGTTTTCGCATCTTGTAAAGCCAAAAAAGACGACACAAGACCATCAAGTTCTAAATCTTCAAATACAGCTTTGCCACCATTTGTGTCGTCCTCAGCAAGAACATCATAGTCAACATTGCCACCGTAGTTAGAATTTGTCGTCCCATTCTCTTTCTTGCATTTTTCTCCCATGCCTTCAAGGTTGTAAGGCATTTTCACTTCTGGTCCAAATGCTCCCCATGAAGATGACAACAACGGTTTGTGGTTAACAGCTGCCAGTGCGTCAAGTGATATCATCTTTTTACCCCCTGTGTTGTTCTTTTTAGTACTCTTATCATTAATCTGACCCTTATCATCGCTATCAGCATCGTCCTCCAGTGCAGAAGAAACTGAAGCAGAAGTAAGTGGCTTTTCGCCACGCACTACCGCGTCAAACTCCTCGTCCTCGCTCTCGTACCCCTTGCTTGCCTCACTCACAGATCCTTCATCATCAGACTCACTATAAGTGTCGTTTTGGGGCTGTTTGGTGCCAGAATTCCAGTCCCCTGTAACAAATAAGTTCTTCAGACGACAAAGTAAAACGACATCTGACCAGTCGTGGCGCACGGCATTCAAACGAATAGCGTCAGGCGCATTGCGGCCACGAGGCACAAGAACGTTATCAACAGGCGCTGCGGCACCATTACCATCATCATCGTCATCATCACTGTTGTTAGCGTCGCCCAGACCGTATTGTGCCAACTCATTGCGGGGTGTAAAGCTGTCGACGCTGGTCCTACTATCGCTCCCACCGTCATCGTCATCATCCTCGCCATTACCTTCCCTAATCATCCTTTCGTCGTCTGAAGATGATGCAACCCCAATGGCCTCTATATCAAGCTCCATAGCATCTTCGTCGCGAAAAATGACGGGACGACGAACAACATCCAAACCGGCGGCACTGGCATCAATTGGCCTGGCGCGCTGCAGCTCCCGCAGGTACTGAAGCCCTTCACCGGACCGTTCAATCATCTCCTTCTCCGCATCCTCATAAATGTAAATGGCATCTTCATCGTACATCACGCCGCTTACGTTACAATACGGGGCATATATGCGTTTCTGTTTTTTGTTAAGATGACGCATTTTGTGCCCTTGAGACTTACCCCCACTCTGCTTGTCGATAGCACATGGGTCCTCCTGCCTAGAAATATAAATAACGGAATAATCACCCAAGCCCGGGATGTGCACAAGCTGCTGCGGCTTCAGTGGCTTCCCACGCGTGTAGCCGTAAAAAGCGATAGTGCGATTGCATTTCTCATCATCAGCTATCCTTTGCGGGGCTGTGATGTCCTCGTAACGATCAATCAACACACAGCTATGTGTGTTACGCCAGCTCTGAATCTTTGGCTCAACACAGATAAGCAATCTATGCAACTTCAATACGTCGTTTGAGCGGTACATTCCGCGCATTATAGGCGCCAAACACATCACCTTTGCGCCGGCGGCCACTTCATGCCAAAAACGATGCCGCAAAAACTTTTTTCGCTTCTTTAGTGCTTTACCTGTCTTGAGCTTGTCAAGGTGTGACACGACGCCAAACATGCGAGGAAAACCATGTACCTGTGCAATGTTAAGAAACTCAAAAGTCTCCATTTCAAAACCAAAACTTCCGTCGACCATAAGCAAAACAAGATCTGCAACCTTCGCCACATCACACATCGCGGTCAGCAAGTTCGGGCACTCAACGAATGTCACGCGACGAGAACGCCCAGCCACCACGGTAATTGGCCCCCGCACAACAGGCACATTGCGACTGCTGTAAAACTTTACCATAGAGCGAATTAACGTCGACTTGCCAACACCTGGCGGGCCAACAACAGCAACAAGCAGCGGAGGCTCCGAAACAATGTGGCGCAGCGTCTTATCCATCGCTGGCACATGTAGTGCCGTCTCCCGCTTCTCAAGACTCCGCAAAAGTTTCTGTCCCTTGCGGCTTGCGGAAGTGGGTCCTTGAAACGCCTTTCTATTGCTGCCGCGGTTAGGCTCAAGGTCAATACCTGCCTTCTTCTTGCGGAACTCCTCCTTTTTGGCAGCCTTTCGGCCCACCAGGCGGGTCTTGTGATCCTTATTTTTCTGCTCCCCGTCTCTCTCCATCGCAATAGACTATAAAAATAAAAATAAAAAACCTAGTTAACTACTGAGTCTATTTATTGTATTATATATATCGTTATATATATAAATAGATAAATAGATATACACTCCCTTTTCCTTTCAAAAATGCACCTTCTGGTTTATTATTGCCCAATAACTGCCAAGACCACTTTCCACACCAATTAGATCATACACCAAAAATAAAAAATAAATAAAACAAGAATTTAGAGGTCATATCAACATTTTCAACATTCCCTTCCCCCAAATTGTATATATATATATATATATGTGTGTGTGGGTGTGTTTGTCTTATCCAAAACAAAAAATAAATTAAGAAGTTGTTTTTTTTTTTTTTTAATCATTTATTAGCAAAATTATATTCTTTCTATACATGCAACGCACAGCGCTTCACAAAATCATCATCAAATAATGAAGGAAAACCAGGATGAGAGAAATGCCAGAATAAATTCCGCAACACACCACGACTAAATGGAGATGGCTTATCCCCATAGACGTTGTGCAAGCGCTCTCGTGTCGTAACGTTTGTAACAAGAGAGTGAACAAGAGAAGCCCATAAAATCGCGGTCGGAATACCAACTAATAACGAAGAAACAACCTGTAGAATACCAATACCAATCTGCCAGTCTGTAAGATAAGCCCAATTGTGCCACAAGCCCAAGAACATAGAAAAAGCAAGAAAAAGTAACGAAACTGTAGTAAAAAAAACAAATCCAAAAAAAACCCGCATATTACGGCGTCCCACACAAACACCAATAACAGAGCAGTGGTGGTCTTGTTCATACACACACAACCCACACAAGTAACAGTGTGCCGCCCTTGGAGGACGATACAGTTCGCACGTCGAACACCACTTGCGCTCCACGAGTTCGTCTCCCACCATTTCCCATTGGCTTTCACGTCCCTTCGCGGCAATATCTTTAAGAGTCAACTCATCTCTAAAGTCGCCAATATCGTTTGTGTTGCTGTCCAAATAGGCAGGTCGCACAAATCCGGGGTCTGTGTACACACTGCAAAACATCAAAAACAAAACAAGTATATAAAAAAAGGTAATGTAGTGAAATCTGTGCCACAACAGCACGTCTCCCATCGAAACTACACTGTAGATGTGAAGAAAATACAAGATGATACTGAGTGTAAGTGGAAAAGAGTACGAAACAGAGGTCTTTGGAACAGGAATATTAATCACATAAGAAAACGGTAAATGTTTACGAAATATTCGCAAATGTCCCACTTTTGCAATCGGATTAGTGCCAAAAACAATACGCTCAAGTAAGTGTGTAATAAAGTATAAGAAAGAAAAACTTTCGGACATAGCTTGTAAATTACGCGCTGACAACGCAAGCCATGTTTCACTATTCATAACTGCAGGCATCTCTTTTTTCTGCTGCTCCATAGCATTTGCTAACACAATAGAAACCTGTGCAGATGCAGAGCGGCCACCAGTATCCTCCACCTCAGTTGAAAAGTAAACAACATTGTCTTTGCTATCATCAGGAAAAAAACCCAAATCATCTGAAGAAAGCGGAACAGACGGGTTGCGTAAATCTATCATTGTGTGGCACAAATGACACTGAATGCCATAAGTTGCGGTATTGTGATAAACAAAAAAAATGTTATTACTACATACAGGACATAAAACGGTATATTCACGATTGATAACTGGAATACGTAAGAGTGACATAATCGTTTTTCTTTACAAATAAGTTTCTTAGCAAAACTTTTTTTTTTTTTTTGCTGCTGCCTTTTGTAACCCCCAAACCCCCCACCCCCACCCCTCTTCTCCCCAACTGCTTTAGCCTATTTGTAATTCTAAACCAACCTTACCGGATAACAAAAATGAAAGCGATACCTCAAACCAGACATCTTCAAAATAATAATAAATAATAAATAAAGAGCAACGCACAATTACAAAAAAAAAAATAATAATAATAATAATGCTAAGCAAAAATAAAAATAAAAATTGTCAATTTATATATATACGTATGCATATATATATACCAAAAACGCTCTTACATTCTGCTCCACAAATAACTTCAAAGTCATTATAAAGAGTCTCTAAGCGACACAAAATACACAAAAATAATATTTTGGTCCTCAGTCACACAAAAAACACAGCCCTTTTTTCGCCTTTCCACATGCACATAACTCGTCACCTGACGCCTTCTTCTTTTCACGCCCAGTTGTAGTACGCGAGTCAGCAGTCATCATCATCCCAACAACCGCAGGCACAAACCGCCAACGACATGCCGGGCACACCACACCCGACTTCACCCCAAGCAAAAACTTACCAGCACCACAATACGGGCACGCCATTGTTGCAGCTGACATATCAAGAGCAGTAGTGGATCCGGTCTTCGTGCTCTTTGACTGTTTTTTCTCATTTTGTTCGTCAAAAAAAACAAACTTGTTGCCTGCCTTCTTAGATGAAAAATTCATACACACAGGGGCCGTCTCATCCTCTACATCTGAAATGTCAAACTGCGCAAATAGCTGCAATAAACTTCGTCGACTTGCATCGAGTTTCTGCTCTTGTGCTCCTTTACGCCTAAAAGACAACTTTTCTGCGGCAGCAACACGTGCTTTTTCCGTGTCGCGTCGCAAATGCTCACAATGCAACCCTTCACTATCATGCTCACCGTCGCTGCAACACTCCTCAATGTCAAGAGTTGGAAGTGGCAAAGTCCGCTTCGGCAAAGACTTTGCGGTGCTATGAGTCTCCGTGGCCCCACAAGACGCAAAAGTATTAGGCGCTGGATGCCCATCAAACACATCAAGTGGAAGAGGAACCTCAGAAAAAACACTCCCACTAAAAGAACTCGATCGCTGTTTTTGCTGCTGCCGTTGTTTGTAGCTGTTTTGAAAAAAAATCGGTTTATTAAAGCTAGAAGGCGACGAGTGCGTGGCTGCCCCTGTCTGTCGCGAAAAAGAAAAAGATGATGACGACGACAAAGAGACAGAAACCTCAGGTCGCAGCTTCTCTTTGTGTGGTGGTGACGGTGGTGGTGTCTTTCCTCTGCTCTGCGTAGTTAAGCGCAGCGCCTCCAGCGTTGTCTCAAAGCAGCGCTGCATAACCTGAAAAGCCTCGTCCGCACGACTGTGGGGATTCTTGTCTGGGTGGAGTCGCAGCGCCAGGGATTTGTACGCCCGCTTCAGCGCCGCCTCATCAACAATGCCATCAGACCCAAAAAGCCGCACTACATCGCCACCACTGCGCAGGACGTAAAACACAAGCGACTCGCCAAATAACTCACTTACCGCCGCCATTGACAATATAAACTCCCACCAACCCACCCACCCACCAACTTTGTTGTTTATTTTTGTTTTTCGTTTCCCTAGTACGTGTTGTGAAACAAAAAAAAGAATCCGATAAATCAAAAAAAAAAAAAACCTCTTTTGTGTCCGCCCAGCTTACCCCAGCCCACCTCACTCAAAACACAAAAAAAACCTTTTTTTTTCCTCCCTGCCTATTTTTTTTTTTTTTTTTGAAAGAGTGAGGCGTGTATTTTTTGCTTGTTAAAAAATAAAATGAGGTACATAAACAATAACAATAACAATAACAATAATAAGTTTTGACAGTCTCTTCTTTTTTTAATCCCATCCTTTTTTGTTTTTGTTCTGTTTTTTTTTTTTTTTTTTTTTTTTTTTTTTTTTTTTTTTTTTTTTTTTTTTTTTTTTTTTTTTTTTTTTTTTTTTGGATTGTTGTTGTTTTCTTTCGTTGTTCCTTTTTTGCATTTATATATTACGATTCTGCAGTGCCATTCTGTTCACTATTTGCTGTCACCTAGCAGCTTTCCGAGTTTTGCAATCATAAAAAAAAAAAAGCAATATATATCTATAAATGTATAACCTCCAGTACGTGTAATAAAATAAACAAGAACGCCTTTATTCATCCCAAATCAATATCGCACTACATCAGCCTGCGTAGTCTCACGTTTTTTTATCTCCACCAATGCTTGCATCAACCCGCCGTAAGGCACAACGTACATAAGCGATATTGGGATTTCGCTTTCCGGCTGGCTGTCGTACTGTGGGCGGCAGCGGTAAGCGACAGTGGCTATACGCTTGTCTCTATACTCATAAATAATCGAATCCTCCTCACGCCAAAATATATACTTGCGAATGTCAAACTCGTCCAACTGTGTCGAACTCTGAGCGCTTTTTTTCTTATGTGCAGAGTCTAGCTTTGTTTTCTTTGAAGCTGATTTTGCTGTCTCGCTTTTTGTTCCCGCCGTTGTCAAAGAAACGTCATCTACAGCCCGCTGTATCTTTGAAAGCATAGCAAACATGCATGGAAACACCGCGTGTACTGTCTTCCTTGATGTGTTTTGATCTTTGTTGATGCTGTTCCTTGGATCTAGTGCAGCCTCAACACGTCCCAAAACGTCGTTTAATATATATGATGTCAGCTCCAACGGAACATTCCGGATGTACTCACCAATAAGAAGCACACACTTCGCCTTTGCTGGCTCGTCATCAACGGACGTTAAGATGTCCGTGGGAAGAATACCCGGAGCAACTGTGCGCCAAATGTTGTTTTTAAGAAACTTTAATAAAGAACTTAACCTGGTGTTGTGAGCGACGTCAACCACAGTTGCTAAACCATAAACCTCTTCTTCTTCTTCTCCATTGCGGCTAGCCTTCTCATCGTCAGCAATCTTCACAACGCATGTAAATGCGCTCTCCAACAGCGCAGCGCCCAATTCATCACGGTTCACCTCGTTCATCTTATCCGGGCAGAACTGGTCCATAAGATGCATGCTGGCATCCACATCGCGCGGCCTCATTTCAAACACGCCAAAGTCGACATGAATCAAACTGGCGTTGTCGCCATCATCACCGCTGTCAGTCATCATAAAGGAAGAAGAGCTGTTGTTGTCGTCGCTAGTGCCTCTCGGAGTGCGGGCGGGTGATGAGACGTTGCCGTCGTTGCCCATATCGCTGCTGTGAAACTCGTCGCTGTCGCAACTCTCCCGCTCCACAAGCCAGTCGCCGTAGTCCTCAACAACAAGTGGGCAGATGTCGTCCGGCTGGCGGTGGCGCTTCGGCATAACGCAAAAACACTATTACAAAAAATTAAAAAAAAAAAGTATATATATATATATATATATATATATATATAAATCTCCCGCTCCTCACTTGGCACCTCTTGCTCTTTTCTATTGCTGTTTTTTTTCTTTTAACAAACACGCACACAAAAATCTTAACAAATAAATAGAATATTTTTTACTAATAAAACCAAAAATATTTTATAAAAAGCACTAACATTTAAAGTAAATAATTGGCTCATATTAATAAATAACTATATAAACTAAAACCTTTATATACTTTTTCGTTTTGCCTTTTTTTTCTTTCCTTTGCTTCTTAGACTTTGTGTGTCTCTGCCTCTTATCTCCCCTAATTTATTCAACACCTAAAACACATACTGCATATGCAAACATATATAATTCAATGCGCTCATTTTCCTTTTTTTACACGGCAATCACAAACGGCACCAGTTAGCCAAAACATCTACTCATTACCATAACAATAAAACTATCTACCAATCCTCGTCCATGCGCTTCCTCGCAAATGTGATACTGCCCTTCGCCTCCGTTCCTTGCGATGAAACCTGCGACAAAATCTCCCGTACGGTGTCATCAGACACAGGCGGTTGAAGTTTCCCTTGGCGTACTGCCTGGATGATGTGCGTCTCCACCGCCTGCGCCCGCTCCGCCCGCACCTGCTCAATGCGCTTCAGCCGCTCACGTCCCTCGGCGCTCACAAACGCCCGCAGAAGCGCCTCCTTCTGCTCCTTCGCCGCCTCCGCGCGCTCCTGCTGCGCCTGCTGTCGCAACAACATCTGCTGCGCCTGCTCCTCGCTGATTGGCACTCGTGACATCCAACGTGCACTGTGCGGTGCAAAAGTAATAAAAAATAATGATAATAATATAAGGAATAAAAAATTAAAATAAATAATAATGCAAAACAGCATGAATTTAAAAACAATATATATATATATATATATATATATATATAGTTATTTATTTATATTTACATTTATAAAATAAAATTCATTAGTTATTTGTTACTATATTTAATTTATATATATATATATTTTTTTTTTTGAGGGTTTTACTTTTTGTTTTTCATAGCCACCGCACTAAATTTACCCCATACAATCAAAGCATTAAAACATCCAAAAAAAAAAAGCAAAAACAAAAACAAAGTCCCAAACACGCATCCAACAAAAATATCACCTTCACCTACAGCAAACGTAATCATATAAACAAACAGACAAATGTCAATAAAACATACATAAAAACAGCCAGATCAAATACAAAATATCTAGAAAACTAATAAAAATTTAAAGACAAATTTAAAAAAAAATAATAAGAGGATTAACTAATGTTTACAACTTCAACAAATTAAATAAAGGCAAAAAATATAATCTTCAAAAAAATTCCCTTCGACAGTTTTTTTTTTTTTATTGGTGCCACTTATAACAAAATCGCAAATATCACCATAACACTTTCTCTGTTAAATTCTCATTTTCCCCAAAAAAAAAAATTACGTAAAAATAATAAAACACAAAACACAACAACCACACACAACCACGCACTACAAAAACGACAACTCCCCACACTTACATTCCTTTACATTACATTAATCCAGCCATCATACCTGCACCCCCCCACAGAGCCACGTACATCGCAACACGC
>JAWVMR010000033.1:45764-139858 GCA_036321205.1 Trypanosoma caninum | reverse complement strand
GTTTATTTTTTTTTTTTTTTTTAATTTTTTTTTTTTTTTTTTTTTTTTTTTTTTTTTTGGGGGGGGGGGGTGTATGTGAGTGGTATGTGATATATTTATAATGAAAGATTGGCATTCTTTTGAGGACAAGTTTACAAATAACTAAAAAAGAAAGAAAAAAGCACAGACAAAAGAACGAGAAAGCAATAATAGTAGTACTAAAAAAAGTAGAAAGGAAAACGGAATATTTTTAGTTTACATTAGGTGTTTAATTAATTAATGTCTCGGGAGGACTTTTCATGTGCTATTTGCCATGATTTGGCTGCCGAGCCGGTTGTGACGCGCTGCGGTCATTTGTTTTGCTGGATGTGTTTGGACCGATGGCTTGAGCAGCGGGATGATGTCCGCGAGTGCCCCGTGTGCCGCGGCCGTGTCGACAAGCGGGTGCAGGGGGACATCATCCCGCTTTACGGCAAAGGCCGCGCCGCCCCTGGCGCCTCCGCGCCGCCCCGCCCCCGCCCCCGCCCCGCCCCCGCGCCCGCATCGCCTTATGTCCCCGCGCGGCAACCCGGGGTGCGCCTTTTTAATAACCCGCTTTCTTTTGGGATGGGGGGAACATTTATTTTTTTTGGTACTAACGTGAGCTTGACGCTTTTTTTTATTACGCTGTGGGCCTTTTACAATTTTTTCCCTTGGGACAGATTGTTGACGTGTGTGCTTAGGCTTTTGGGTCGTCACAGCAGCGCGTCCGCGGCTGAGCGAAGAGAGCGACAGGAAGACCAATTGGGACCGGCGCAGCAGCTTCCATCGCCAGAATTGATTGTGCGGAGGACAATATTTTTTTTTGTAGTTTTTTTTTTGGTTCAGCACCTTAGTTATATTTTTTAGTATGCGTACCTGCACCGTGTATACACATATGTAACGGCGTTGTTTATTATTATTATTAGTATTATTACTAGTATTTTAATAGTTGTTTTGTTAGGCACAATTTCTGTTATGATTTGGTGTGGTTTTCAAAATAAAGTTTTTTTTTTGTTTGTTTGTGTGTACTTGTTAATATTCAATTTGCAATAGCATGTCGTACATGTCTGCCCTATGCATCTTTATAATGCTATTCAAATATTTTGTTGGTTTTTTTTTTTTTTTTTTATTTGGGGTTTGCAACGACAGCAATCGAAGTATGCTAGAAGAAAAGGGAACAAAAGAGAAAAAAATAATAGTAATAACCAAAGAAACTTTTTTTTCTGTCAGGTGCAAATTGAGATGTAAATGGGCTTTTATGTCGGCTTTATTCATATTGGTGTTGTGCTTGTTGTGATTATCAGTTATTTTTGTTTATTTCTTCAAACTGGTTTCATTATTGATATTTTTTGTTGTTTATTGTGTATGTTTGTACATGTGTTTTATCAATGTTCTCTTTTTTTTTTTTTGTTTATGCGGAACCTATGTGTCATCCTTGCAGAGGTCAGCCAAAGACACACATATAACACCACTAGCTGTTCCAATGGCAAAACGCACGGTTAAGATGGGGGTGATGGGGCGCTACGGTGCCCGCTACGGCGCAAACCCGCGGAAACGCGCAAAGAAACTTGAGGTGTCGCAACACGCCAGGCACTTTTGCTCATTCTGCGGCAAGTTTGCCTTCCGCCGCAAGGCAGTCGGCATATGGCGCTGTGATGGGTGCTCAAAGACCATGGCTGGTGGCGCCTACACGCTCAGCACACCAAACAACAGTACTGTTCGCTCCACTGTGCGTCGTCTTCGTGAACTTAAGTAGCGAGGGATGGGGGAGGGGGTGTAGCTGTGTGCAGTGCGTGTGTGTGTGTAAGTGTTTGCATGTATCAGAAAAAAAGGCTAATGGGATCACATTATTTTTATTGCACTTTTGGACATTTTTTTTTTTTTATTGCGGTAATAGATGAGAAGAGAGAGTCCGTAAACCTGAAAAGACAAGTTGTGATGTTTATTGTTTGTGCATTGCAATTGATTTTTTTTTTTTCTTTAATTGGAGTATTTTTTTTTTTCTTCTTGTAAAAAACAAAACAACGAAAGAGAAAACGATTTTTCATGTACATATATACATACATATATATATATATATATACTTGTATGTTCTTTATATTGTTGTTGTAGTTTTTTAAAGTTTTTTTAAAATTTGTTTTATAGAAACAAAAGAGTAAAAAGAAGGAATATATAGATATATATATATTATTATTATTACTGCTGTGTGACTTTTGCGTCGTGACTTAGTACAAATGCAGGCATTTTTTAAGCGTTTTGACAATTCAAGTACTGGTCTTCAGTTACAGTACGAGTGCACTTTGAAGATGAAGGATGGGACCGAAGATTGTGACACGAAAATTGATGCCTTTCGTATACTACATGAATGTTTTCTTTCGCACACTGAACAAATGAGCTGCGAGTTGCTTGCTCTAAGAACAGACGAGGAGCGGGAGGTTGACGATCTTGAGGACGAGATTGCGGAGCTGGAGGAAGAGGTGCTACTTTTGACACGGGTTTCGGGGGGTTGCAACAGCAATGGTCACCCTTTTCCGGGACCGAGTCGTGAATCGCTGGAGTTTTATGAGCTTTTTGTCAAAGAACATGCTGATTTTGTTGCTAGAATGTCCGTGCTGCAGGAGGCGTTGCAGGCTTTGCTCTTGCGGGCTCGCATTGAGTCAAGTGACGACCACGCGCTTGTGATGTGGTGTTGTGTCAAGAACAAGGGAATGTGGGCCATTAAGGAACAGGAGCTGAATGCGGGCTGGGAAGCACTGAAGCGAAGGGCATCGGACATAGGCGTTTCGTTGCGTGTGCCGTTAATGGAGGACGCTTTGAGCCTGTTTAATAATGTTTTGTCCCTGGGGAATCGCACTGTTGATCACGTTGTAAATATAGCAGTGGAGCAGGAAAGGCAAGCAAGGAGGATTGCACAGCTGGAGGAACAGCAGCGCACTCTTGTTCTGTGGTGCCGCCAACAGCGGGCAAATCTTGATGTGCTGAGTAATCCTGATCATATACAGGAATTTTGCGCGTCTCTTTTGAGACATTACGAGGTGATGTCTGAAAACTACCAAATTTTACTAGAGACTGCAAAGCCTTTTTTAGACAATGAAGCCGTGCAAGAGAAGCTGTTGGAAGCCAACGAAGCGTGGGTTCATTTGCAGGTTGAGGCCCTTGAGCGCTTACAGCACACTTTGGTTGAGGTACATGAAAGTACTGTGTTGGAGGAACACGTTGTGGAACACGGCAGTTTTTGTTTGCAGATTGGCCCATTTGTTGATGAACTGAAAAAGACGCTGAGTTCTGTGCTTGATTCAGCCTCACTTTTACGCCAACGCTGTGTCGACCTTATTGGGGAATGTGAATCGCTCCAGCAGTTGCTGCCAGAGCATGAAGAACTTTGTAAGAGTCTTTTTCAGTTTGCTGATCACATGCGACTGATGCGTGAGGCGTACAACTGTTACCGTGCTGCGGCACTTTCTCGTGTGACATGTTTGGCGTCTTCTGCGGATGTTCTTGCCGCTGTGGCGCGTCGCAAGGATGAATTTGAAAGTTGTGTCGAGGAGCTTAAGGCATGGATAACCGAAAAGGCAAAGAATGAGTCTTGGCGCCAAATTTGTGAAAGAGTGCGGGACATTAAAGTTCTTTTGGAGCGAGAAGAACGGTTTATAGAGCAGGAGCAGTCTAAAGACGATATGAGGAATAGGAAGACTGCCACTGTGTGATTTGCTACACAAATACAGGCGTCACAAGACTCTTTAGAAAAAAGGAATTAAGAAAAAAAAAAAAAAAATTTTTTTTAGGCATTTTATTATTTTATTATTTTATTATTTTAACGTTTTATTTTTTTATTTTTTTGTCTGTGTGTGTAATTGTGGGTGGGTGGAAATGATTGTAAACACCATATGTATAAATGCTTGATTTTTTTGTCTGTAATTCTTGTTGTTATTATTATTTTAGTGCGATGCCATTGGGGGCGCAAGCATTGGAGGTTGATAACGTTGGTACCGATGATATACAGTGTTTTAGTAAAAATGCTGATGTGACTGCACCGTGTGTGCGGTTAAAGAGCGAGGAGGATTTTGTGCTGCGTTTGTGGGCCAGGCGTGTTCAGTACACTTATATGCTGGGGAGGAGAGAGGAGGGGATAGCACATGGTCCTGCGCTTCCACCTGGGTGGTACTGTGACATTAATGACCCTGTTCTTCTTACATATGACCCGTATTTTATGTCGCATGATGGGGGAAAAAAGGCTGCGTCGGCGCCGCTTTTTAGCACAAAGGAAGGCAGATTTTACGCCGAGAGTGCGCTGCCCCTTTGCCGCACTGAATGCCATTCGCTCAAGTCATATCCACCGGTGGGGTCGTTTGAGAAGAACGAAAGGACTGGCAAGGATTGGTTTTCTGGCTGCAACGGTGAATTTTTGGCGCAGCGGTTCATAAAGGCTGGAGAAATCATTGCCATGGATGTGTCAGAGCTTTCTATTGTGGAGGACCCATTGGTATGGCGTTATTTTCCTCCACCCTCATTGCCGTGTGTTGTAGATAGGAACGGGAAAGGGGAAAAACATGGGGAAAAGGTTGACAAAGTTGCAAGGCGCAACGATAGTGCAAATTCCTTTTTTCCTTCCTTGCTTGCTTTGGCGGCTCGTCAGATTGTGCTTCAGGCGCACACAGTGCAAGGCGGTGGGGATGTTCTTGTGAAGACTGGTTATGCTCAGCTACTTGCTTCTTTTTTGTTAACATATGGGGATATGGAGTTGTTGCCTACCGAGTTTGACACAGCGGAGGCTATCAGGGGATGGGCAGCCTCTGAACGATCAGCTATTGGGACGGCGTTGCAGCGTTCGCAACGTGCGGAGGCGTTTGTTAGGCGTTGGTGCAGAATGCCTACTGGCTCTGAGAGTGCTATTGCTGAGCTGCAACCTAGCGCTATGCTACTATTGCAGTGCGTTCCACCTATGTTGCTATCATTTGTCAAGAAGAATGCAGCTGTGGCTGGGGGTTGTCTGTCGTTTGGAAATGTTTACGGGCCAGTTGTTTTGCCACATTGCGGTTTTATTCGTAGAGTGGGACTACACAAGCCTGAGCGACTTGCTCAATTTTTACTGGTTTTTTTGCGTAATGCTGTTGCTATTAATGTTCCTGATCTTTGTATGCGTTCAGGACTATTTCCTTTTTTGCGGCTTCTTCCACATGAGTGCCGCCCAAATAGCGTTATTATGTTTTTGGACTGTCCTGCGACGCATTGTTATGGAAGTGCAGGGCTATTTGATTATAATACTTGTGGCACGCGCTTTGGTGAGGTGGCGAGTGAGAATTCAGTCACACCATGGGGGTTTTCTTGCTCAGAGCGTATTTTTCTTCCTTCAGTGGCCGTTCTTGTGGCATGTCGTGACATAAAGCGTGGCGAGATTATTTCACTTAGTCTTTTTTGTTCTGTGTACATGACGCAGCCACAACGATCACGGTTTACAGAGCGACTGTATGGTGCACCGTGCCGCTGCCGGTGGTGTGTGGATGGTGTTGATGTTGCACGTGCGTTTTGTTGTCCGCGATGCCCCCAAAATTGTGGTGTGATTTCCCCTACAGGTGATGGGACTCGCTTTACAGAGTGGTCTTGTTATCAATGTGGTTATCGACCTGGTATAGACGAGATTAATTGTTGTCTTGATGAAGAGCAACTTTTGGCTACAATTAAGGCAGACAAGACAACTGGGCTGGTGCGTCTGTTGCAGGCCAATAGTGTGCATTACAGTCACGCCATTGTTTTCAACAAGATAGATGAGTGGTGCCAGAAAGCTTGGCAAGATTCGGATGCATCCATGTGTCTTGAGTACCTTGATATTATGCAGAAAAGTATTCACCGTGTTGTTGACCCGTGTGACCCGCAGTTGGCGCAGGTACATGAGTTCACTGCGCAGGTAAATCACGGAGTAGGCTCCGCACACACCGCACGTTATGAGTATTTTTTGGCTTTGCAGATCCGACTACGTGCTGGTATGCGCTACGCACATTGGACCCGCAAGACGTTGTTTATGGCGGCTGAAAAACCCCTTGGAGAGTTTTTAGACGGCGTTTGATGTGGGGTCAATAGCAACAACTTTTGCAAGAAAGAATAGCGGAAAAAGGACAAGAAACAATAAAAGAAGCAAGGTGGTGGTGGTGGTGGTGGGGAGACTAGCAGATGCCTTTGTTGCCAAGATTTTTTGATTGTTGTTTTTTTATTAGCTATATATTCTGCGTGTTTTTTTTTTTTTTTTTTTTTTTTTTTTTTTTTTTTTTTTTTTTTTTTTTTTTTTTTGTTTTTTTTTTTTTTTTTTTTTTTTTTTTTTTTGTGGCAAATTACTATCAGTTGTGGTACGGAGTGTGAATGAGGTTTGTAATTAACAGAGTCGGTTTATTTATTTACTTATTTATTTTTTTTTTTTTGGTGGGTTTTGGTTATTATTACTACTATTATTATAAGAGAGAGGATGCCACCCAAAACGGCTCGCTTTGGTGCGCGAAAGGCGGAAAAGGCTCCACCCCCGTGTGATCCAATTGCGGAACTGAGTAGTCTGGAGACCATCCACGACGCGCTGGCAAAGGCGCAGGAGCTACGCAATTACTTCCAGGTTGAGCGAGACAAGGTGAATGGTTTTTGGTCCGTAACAAAGGAGGAGGTGGAGAGAAGCAGGTACGCCCTTCTCAACGCGGAGTCGGAGCTGGAGGAGATGGAGCGGGCCCATCAGGTGGAGATGAAAGTCTACAAGCAGAAGGTGCGCCATCTTCTGTACGAACACAAAATGAAGGTGAAGCATTGTTTGGAGGAGAATGACCGGCTGTTGCGTGAGGCGGAGGAACGCCATGTTAGACGTATGGGCGACGTTTCTTCACTGGTGGCACAGTATGATCGGCAGGTCGATGCAGCGACAGAAAATCATGAGTTGAAGGTTGAAGAGCAGCGCGATTCTCATCGGTACATGTTGACAGTTACTAAGATACAAAAGCAGGAGAAGGATTTGGCGCGTCAGCAGGCCTTGTACGATGCGAAGCTAAAGGCGTTACGTGATGAACTAGAGCTCCGTCGACGAGCGGAAATTCATGAAATTGAAGAACAAAAGAATGAACATATTAACGCTCTTATTCGGCAACACGAGGCGAAATTTCAGGAGATGAAGACATACTACAATCAAATCACCAGCAACAATTTGGAGATTATTCAATCTCTTAAGGAGGAGATTGTTCGAATGAAAAAGAATGACGAACAGAATGAGACGCTGATGTACGACATTGACCGCGAGAATCAAAACTTAGTGGCACCTTTGGAGGAGGCCCAGCGGGACGTGGCGGAACTGCAGCAGAGGCTTAAACAGCATGAGCAGGACAAGCGTAGCCTTGGCATGACACACGCAAAGCTCCGCTCTCTAAACGAGGAGATTTGGCGGTTGCGGGAGGAGCATAAAGCACTTGAGGAGCGGTATGCAGAAGTGCATCAAGAGCGCGAGGACCTCAAGTCAAAGTTTGAGTCTGCTCTTCGGCAAGCGATGGAGGTCGTGGGGGAGCGGAATGAGGAGTTGCAGCAGAAGCTTATTGAGTCACACGCGTTAGTGGAAGAGCGGGACGCCCAGCTTGACGGCGTACTGCGGGCGCTGAAGATTGAGCCTACGGCTTTTGATATTATCGCGTCGGAGGTGGATCGCACGCTAGAAAAGAAGAATCAGCTGATCAAAGATTTGCATTTTGAGCTGAAGAAAGGCGAGAAGATGCTCAACGCAACTTTACTTGAGTATGAGCGTAGATGCCAAAGAGTGAACATCCCGCCACTTTTTCGTGACCAGTTTTTAAAGACAAAAGAGGATGCTTAGGAAGAGGGAAAGATAGAGCGAGAGAGAGAAAGAGAAAGAGAAAGGGGTATTTATTACAAGTTTAAAGGATCAATGGCTCTGGGATACAATTTTGGATACTTATATAATGTAAATTTTTTGTTTTGTACTGTAAAATGAAGCAAATATGGGGGACTACCAATGTGCTGTTTGGCACATCAGTTGCTGGTAGAGAAGATAGGTAAGGCGGCAGACCATAAAAATGCGGAAAAAAACAAAGCAAAAAAGAAAAAACACACACCACATGTTCATTTTTATTTTTGTGTGTGTGTTATATAAAATACGCTTCTGTATGTATCTTTCTATATATATATATATATATATATATTTTAATTTTTTTGTGGTGTGGTATTATTATTATTATCATAAATTTTGTTGTACGGCAATATGTTTATATGTATGTAGTTTTGCATTTTTGAAGCTTAATTATTATTATTATTATTATTATTATTATTTTCCGTAGGAGGTTTTAGTTTTTTTGTTTCTATTTTTTATATTCAAAATAAAAACATAAAGGTCAAAGTAGGGCGCGCAAAGCAGGAAAAATAAAGCGAGGATGGGGGAGCCAGCACATTTGGGAGTTATTTGCGTTGATGTTAACGATTTGCTGAATTCCAAGTCACGCATTAAGGTTCAGCGGCATGATAACATGATTCTACACAATGGTTCGTACCTTATCAGTGACCACGTACCGTCATTGTCGTCACGCGGGTCAGTGACCAGACGCGGATCATCGGTAACATCACTCGCGCGTGAGTGTTCTTTAAAAAAGACGTTTATAGCAAGTGGCAAGTCATCATCATATCGCAGGCGCACTGGTTCAAAGAAAGTTTCTGGAAGGAAATCTGTTAATACTAGGAATGGTGGTGACAGCAAAAGCTTGGGGCGTTCACCTACCCTGCCTTACCAACACGTGTGGCGAAAGAATAGTCCGTTTTCAGGTCGCAAAGACAGTGGCCGGCTCGTTTCTACCAATTCTTTGGCAGGCGACGGCGGAGGAGGTGATGGGCCACTGCCTGCTCTTGCTGTACCACGTGCTCCTTGCAGTTTAAACGCAACTTTTTCACGCTGGAGCAGCTGTGGCAGATCACTTTTAGCGTCGTTGTATGACGTGGACGGGACAGACCTGCGGGTTTCCTCTTCTGGGTTGCCGCCTGCAACGGACTGTGACGTGTGGCCAGCTGCGGGGCGGCAGACAGATAAAGGAGAGGAGGGACAGAATCAGGTACTAGGGCACTCACAGTTGGAGGTGAGGGAACCGCAACTGTGTGATGTTTCTGATGGGATGTCGGATTGTGCTAAGCGCGCAATAGGCTGTATGATGAAGTCATTGGAGAACCGCGTTTGGAACGAATTTCGAAAGTTGGAGGACGAATTGCCGACCGTCATGGGTGAAAATGAGCAAACTGGGGAATGCACTAAGGGGAATTTTGGGGGCACCGTTGGCAGCGTGTTTGTGACACCGGTGGGTGCGCTAGACTTGGGCAAACCGTTACCGGCACATGACGCGTGGGGGGCGCCGCCTCCGCAGCCCGCCAAACCCGCGCCGCGCAGCAAGAAGATAGCCCCGAGCCCGTTGAACAATTTGTGTCGGTTGCAAGACTCGCGTGGCGTGGAGAGGGTTGTGATTTTGGGTGTTGTGCCGAAGGTGCCGAGGCCAGTCGTCTCGCGACAGCCACGGCATTTGCGACTCGGTGCAGATGCAAGTGCACATTTGCCTCCCCCATTTCGGAGGACCGCACGCACTGTTTTTGAGTCTGCAAACAGTAGGCGGCCCAAGCGCTTTTAATACACGTTGAATGAAAAAGGATATAATGTACATTACACAGACGGAGATCAGAAATTTTTGGTGGTGGTGGTGGTGGGTGGGGGGAGGGGGGGCGGTGAGTGAAAGGAAAAGAAACGAACACCTCTTATGGTATTCGTAGTAATTTGAGTATTATAAATGTATGTATACATATGCATAATGTGTTGTATTGCGTGTTGCTTTTTTTTTTTTTTTTTCGTTGCAAAAACTGCATTATGTGGCGAAATGTAAGCGTGACATTGTATTTGAAAATTCTATTTAAAGAACATAAATCGTAATTTATTTTTATTATTTGATATTCTTGCTGATTGTGCACATCAACGCACTAACCAATATAGCCAGAGACACGACAGGGGAAGAAAACACCATTTTTGGACGTTACCTAGATATTTTTGGTGGAAGCAAGTTAAAGCAAAAAATCTATAGGAAAAAAAA
Source organism: Trypanosoma caninum (assembly GCA_036321205.1). NCBI lineage: Eukaryota > Euglenozoa > Kinetoplastea > Trypanosomatida > Trypanosomatidae > Trypanosoma > Trypanosoma caninum. The sequence continues at coordinate 129,767 of JAWVMR010000033.1, read as the reverse complement.
AAAAAAAACAAAAAGGGGGGGGGGGGGGGGGAAAAAACGGGGAAAAGAAAAAGGAAGAGAATGGATCTTTTTTTGGTTAGTGGTCGATCTGGACAATCAAAACGAACAGCAACTAATGGCAGTCGCTCTTCTGCTGCCAGTACGGCAAATCGTTCGGTGTCACATGCTCATCAGCAATTGGGGGGCTCAGAGCTTGTAGATAATACTTCTGCAGCGGCCAAGCGTCTGTTTGCGCAATGCGTCGAACAGGTTCAGCGTCAACTGAAGCCCAATATCAACTCACCAAGTACTTTGTACACATTGGCGTCGTACTACACGAGGGAGGAACCATACATTGAAGGTAGACCTTTTTGTGTATCATTGAGCTTTGCAACTTTTCTTTATCACATAAAAATGGCACGTGTCAGTGATGGTGATGTGCAGTTGTATGTACAGCTAATAAGCGCGGTAGTTGCGCAAATACCCGCAAATGCACAAATGCAGCATTCTTTTATCTTACGTGTGCTGCGGGATGCTGTCTTTGGTCTTCCTTCGCCAACATGTGTCGGTGGGGCTCATTGTGTGGTCCTCGTGCCCCCACTACAGTACCGAGCGTTTGCCTATCTTGCCGTTTCTCTTGCCGATTTGGGCATTGTGCCTGCCGAGATTTTTTGTCAGTGGCAAGACAGACTGGAGGCTTTGTGTAGCGCGCAGTCACCTTTGGTTGCAAATCGAGCACTTGCGCTTATTGTTCACACAGTAGGTGACGTTCGCATGGATGAACAGGTTGCTGCGTTGCAGTATGTCCTCAAAACAAAACCACGCAAAATGAATGTGGATTTCTTATTGGCTTGTTACGAACGGCTTAAGCGGGCTGTGCCAGAACCTGTTAGGGGTCCAACGTATGGACGGGCCATTTCTATTCATTGCAGCGAGCTGTTTCTTAAATTTCGTTCACCGATTCGTCGCGAATATGTGGAACGCTTTTTGTATCCCAGTTTGAGCAGTGTTGATATGCAGACCTTTGTGCAAATCCCTGCGACACGGCAGCATCTCTGCAGTGAGTTGCTGCGCCAATGTACTCCAGGGATGAGCCCCGCAAATACATACTACCTATGCTTATGTGCAATTATGCAGTGGGCGTTTAACAATGAAATTGATGGCGCAGTAGAGCTGGTAGAGCTTATCAACTGCCAGATGCCACATGCGGCCTACTTTGCCGCGACTTTGGCGATTGACGCTCGCATGTCTGTTTCCATGTTTGCAAAGACTATCATTGCTCTTGTTCGGGGTGCTGGTCTTGCCATGACAGGACGGGAAGTGGATGACGACGTCGCTTCTGTCTTGCGAAGCCACACAAGTGTGTACAATGTGCTTTTTTTGCTTCGCGAAGTGGTGCGGAACTGCTCTGTCACGGCTTCACGTCATGCAACAGACATGCTCCGGGCACTTTCTGTTGCTGTGCCTGAAAAAACTGTGGAGACACTTGGAAAGCTTGCGGCGGAGGCTTTTGAGGAGCTTTCAGAGGCTGTTGTTGACCCGCAGCTGCTGTGTGCGGAGTTGGCGATGGCGTTGCATCAGCTGCACATTGACGAGGCAATGGACGCTGCCGTGGCACATTTACGTGATGTGACTGCGGTTTGCATCTTTTGTGGTCTGGGTCGAGGTGCCTCCGCGATCTGTGAGGTGAACGGCACAATGCACATGACCGGTCAGGTCCCTGTGGGCCGCGTGTTGAGGACTCTTGCCGAGTGTGCCGGAATGCCGTCTGTTGAGCAGAAACTTATTAGGTTGCTGCGGGATCCTGTCACACAGATGGATAGTGCTGTGCACTTCATGTTATTTCACATTCTTTTGCACGCTGGACAGCACCGTAATACGCTTTTTGCTGCGGTGGAACCATATATTCGCAGCACCCTCATGACACTGATTAGTGCTGATCGTGTGTCTGCTTCAGGACTTGTGGGAAGCCAACAGAAAGCTAACATTTTGATGTTGCATGTCAAGCTTGTCATTCTTTTTGCGAATTCTGTCGACCCAACGTATGTTGAGACTATTCTTCGTGCGTTTTGTGAGGTACGGATACGAAACAACCATGACGCATTGGCACTTTGGTACATGGCCAACTTGCTTCTTCGCCAAGGAAAGGGTAACGTGGAGCTTCTTCCCACCGACCCAGCGGAGAACAACTACTGTGTAAATTTTCCCAACTGCGCCCCTATGTGTAACACAACAGCTGATAATGCACAGATGCTACTGAAAATTATTGATCGCTCACACGGTTTTAGCGATGCGATGCGCAAGCTGGTAGGTTGTTGTGTATGTAAGCTTATTCAGGATTTCAATGTTCAGGCGCCAAACATTGTCGGGACGTTGCTTTCGCCGTTTGGTTTTGTTCCAGTTGGGCTGCGGTCGCTTAGTGAATATGCATTACCCGTGGGTGCCAGCAGCACCTTCTGGTCTTTTGTCGTGCGCCAGATGAAGTCATCTGCAGTAGCACGTACGGCTTTTATGACAGCTCTTGCAAAGTCAATCTCGCAGCGCTTTCGCATCGCGATGCCGGTAAACGCAGTCGTTGTAAATGGAATGGAGTCTACAGGTCACATTTTTGCAGTTATGGTATATGAGGCAATGAAACGCAATCCGCCGCTGAGTCGCGTGGTGCTGCATATGGTTTCGCAATGGGTGAAGCAACCTCAACATCCGCCTGGGCGATTTGTTTGTCTTGTATACGTTTGCTTGCAGCTACTAACTGTTGTTCGGCGGCGCAGTGAAGGGCCTGAGGGTATTGAGTTGGCTGCTGAAACACGAGAGGACACAGCACAGTTTGCAGATGCTTTTGAAAAGGCATCAAAAGTGGTACACGCACAGCTGCCTCGTCTTGCGGAACTGGGACCGCTTGTTCGTGAAGAAAACATAAACTTTTATCACCTAGTGCGTTCTTTGCGACGAAAGGCGCAGCTTGTAGTTGGGGGAACAACAGATGGGGCTTCTCAGGAGGAGAGTTCGCTCGTGTTTGTAGACGATGATGATGATGATGATGTTTGTAATGTTGATAATGACACTAACCACAAGGGTTTGGCGGGGGAGAAGCATAGTGTTTCCGCTGGGACTAATCTGGGGGAAGCATATATTGTTGACGATCTTCGCCAACCAGAAGATGATAGCGTTTTTGATAATTTTATGACAGGTGACAATATTGAATTGCCAAGACGTTCTGTTACACTACAACGAGATGAAGCACTGCTACAGCAGCGAGAAGCAGATAACAAACGCCAGCTGGAATCACGGATCTGCGACGAGGGCCAGACTGATGTGTCTGTGACAGCATCTTTGGCCTCACATGGCCGGAAAAAGTCCTCGTCTTTTAGACACGATGTGAGTACTTTAACATCGCCAACCGCCGACAGTGGTGTTGGGTCAGCGCAAAGCAGACGGCAGCGCGAAGTTTCTTTTGTTTCAGTTCCCAGTGCAGGGGGTGTTGATATTAACACTGAGAAGGAACATTGCAGTCTTTTGCCTCTTCCCGTGTTAGATATGACATACACAGCGGATAGCTCAAAGAAAGTGGCTTTAGTGGAAAGGACTGTGAATCACTTTTCTGAATCGCGTGGGGTGCAAACAAGTCCATTAGAGAGGCAGGGGCAAGCATTGGCTTGCGTCGTTGACAAACCCTTTTTTTTAAAGGAGACGGAAAGGGGTAACAAAAAGGGTAAAACCAACACCAAGGGTGATGTGAATGGGTACGAAGCGTGTGGTTACCGTTGGCCAGAGGCAATTTCCTCCGACGACAGTGAGGCTGCCTGGCGTGAGCCAAATCTTGAGGAAGAGGAGGAGGAGGAGGAAAATGAGGAAAAGCCTATTGACAAGTTGGCCCTACCGATATTGCAGGCGTTGGGTGGGGCGCACCGAGTGGATGGCGTCAATGTTCCTTCAGGCCTTGTTCTTGAGTATTTGTCAACTCATCAAGGGACAACATCCGTTCTACACGAGTTGCAGCAGCTTGAAAGAGAGTTCTACGCTAAACGGGCGCAGGAGGCAGCGGTAAGGGCACCTGGCGTGAACAACTACCACGAGCCTCACAGCGACGGAGGACATCTGTCTAACACTGCTGTGGCGCCGCCGCACACAGCCATTCTACCCGTCACGGTGGAGCGTCGACCAAACAACTACAGTGTTCCGCACGCGACACACGCACCGGCGCCGACCAAGACTGTGATGGCGCGTCTCACTATGATTCAGACACCCGGGGGGCAGAGAAAGCATGATGTCCAGCACGAACTTGGGAAGGAAAACGCGCAGCTTTTTGCCAAGAAGAGACGTATGGATGGGGCGAATGAGGAAGAGATATTGGATGGGAGGTCGGTGGCGGTGGCCCCACAGTCTCCAGCGCAGGGAATGAAAACGGGTGTCCAATTTTTTTTTCAGCAAAATACCGATTCGGTGATAAAAGACCTGAAAGGTATGCGGAGACAGGTTGAGGTGATGTCCACAGTGATGACACCGAATAGAGACGGCAACGTCGCTGTATCGCTTAATCAGGCGGTGACGCCCTATGGGCAAATGATAATTCCGCAGTGTTTTGTAGAACAGAAGAATGACACTGCGATGCGGGAAATACGTCAGGTTATGGGGGCGCACAATCCAAATGATGGCCTTTTATCAACGGGTGGACCGCGAAAATTTCGCGGTGACGGTGTGGAGGCGGAGAAGAGCTCGGCCCCTTTGCTGCCAGCGTCGACTGTAGACTCACGGTACTCGTTAGAGCTTTTTTAGATTAGAAATATGTTTTTTTTTTTTTTTTACTAGATCTATTTATTTATTTTTTTTCAATATATTGTTATTGTTATTTTCTTGCCTGTTTTATTCATTATTAAAAGATTGTTTTCTACGGGCGATGATGAATTTTTTTTTCTCCCCTTTTGAAATATTTGGTTGCAAAATGGGGAAATGGATAAAAATAGAAAGGAGATTATTTAGACATTATACAATAGAAGCACCTATAATATCATGGTATTGTTATAATGTATTCTGTATGTATAAGGAAAATATCTGCTGTGGTATGTACATATATATATATATATATATATTATTTGTTAGTTTAATTTTATTTATGAATTTTTATTTCTAATTGTAATTCTTTTTTTTTTTTTTTTTTTAAATGGAAACCTATACGCACACAACCAAAAAGAAAAAAAGAGAAGAGAGGGTGAGTAGGTAGTGTATGAAAAAGGAATAGAGGAATTCCTTAGCAAAATGGGCAAGAAGCAAGTGAAAAATGTATATTTAGTTATTTTATTTACTTTATTTTTTTTTACTGTGGTGCAAGCGACATTGGACATAGAAGATACCACCTCTATTGTGTGTAGATGTCGTTGTTGCTATCAAGGCGGTTGCAGTTTTATGCCAAACATTTCGTGGGTTGTCAGTTCTTGCGATGAATGCAGCACAGCAATTTGTAATGCCCACATACGAAGCAAAGAGGTGCGGATGAAAACGGCACGTTTGTTTGAAGGCATTGAAAGCGATCGGCCTTCATTTGACACAGATGGAAGAATTCATGAGTGCAAAGTCATTTCTGTCTTGGAGGCAGCCACGTTTTTGAGCAAAAACTACAAGCGTACCACAACAATTAAAGCAGAATGTTTTAGTAGAGACGCGCCTTTAATCAAGTATTCGATTATTGCTTTTTTAGGTGTGACCACAGTGGCCATAATAGTTGGACTTGTAAAGAATCACATACCAGCGTTTCACAGACTTAATGAAAAGTACTTTGACTATTGATTACTGTACAACAATTCAGGGAAACAGTAGTTGCTAATATATACATATTTGTGGAAGTGAATTAGTTCAAACAAAAAAAAAAAAAAAAAAGCTAGTAGCAAAAAAATATATATATATATTTTCTTGTTGTTGATTTGCTGTTGCTATCTTTGTTTTAAGTTTTTGCATTGCCGTTATATATATATATATATATATATATCTTACTGTTTATAAATATACCGATTATTTATTATTTGTTATTATTATTTTTAATTTTTTTGTTTTGGGCGTGGCGCATTATATGCGTATATACATATGATTATTTGTATCTTGTGATTTACAGGTGTTATAAGGAAGCAGGAGAGGTGTAAGGGATTGTCAGGCACAAGTAAAAGTAAGGGGGGAAAAAAGATATATTATAATCGTAGAAGCTATTTTTAGTAGCATCACTTTAAAGACAGAAAAACTTTTTTTTTTTTTTTTTTTTTTTCTTTAAACTTTAAAGTAAAGCGCAACCAAAAATAATCTTAAAACAAGTAACAAGCCATGCAGCGTTATTTGATGAACACGTCCTATTTACAGGACAAACTGAAAGAACTTCACTTGCTGCATAACAAGACAATCACAGACTACGGTGAACTCGTGGAGAATCTCTCGGCGGAGTGCTCCATTCTTTGCGATGTCATCCCCAACTACAAAATATCCGCCACGCTGGAGGGGGAGGGCAGCGGCCCGCGGAAGAAGGAGGTCTACCAGGTGCAGAAGCTTGAACACGAGGTGCTGGGGCAGTACGAGCACTTCCTGCAGCTTCTCCGCAAACTGCAACGGAAGTCGCACCCAGAGCAGCAGGCGCTCGGCAGTAGGCTCTGCTCGCAGTTAGTTGGCAGGGCGGCGGATTTTAATCAGGCAGACAAGTTGTTGTCGCTGGCGGTGAATTTTGCAAATGCAAAGTCCAAGCGGGTTGCACAGCCGGCGCTGTCGGCCCTTGCTGAGCATCTTGATGGACAGACTGTCTCAGAGAGCACGGAGTCTATTGTGTCTTCTATCCTTGGAATTGTGCGCAAACAGAGCTACGCCATTAACCCTAAACTTCTTTATTTATTGCTTCACATTCGTGTTGCGCTTATTGACATACACCGTCGTGATCTTGCCGAGGAGAAGGCTAAAAACAAACGGCTAAAGAAGGAGGACAAGGAGTTGGCACGACAAATGCAGAAAAGCAAGGCACGTCGTGATCGCGCCGAAATTGCCGTTAGACAGGGTCGTATTTTGCATCGTGTCTTTGTCATTTATTTACGCGTTATAGAGGCATCCAAGTCTTGTTCTCAGCAACACCAAACTAAGATTCTTGCGCCCGCATTGGAAGGACTTGTAAAGTTTGCACCACTTGTAAATGTAGAGCTTTATCATGAACTGTTAGCCGCCTTGAAGGAGCTTGTGAATGCTGAGGCAACTTCTGTGACAACAAAACTGCACGCCCTTGTTGCAGTGGCGTCATTGGCGCAGCGGGACTTCACCGCAAGCAGCACTGAATGGCGTGTTGATCTCAGTTATTTTCACGAAGTGCTTTTTCGTTGTCTTCTTGAGGCGCTTGAGATTCCGAAGGGTGGCGGGGCGCACTCATCTGCGGAGGGACAAGAGGAAAGAGACAGGGAAGACTCGGGCGATTTGGATGACGTCGCCTCGCATGGATCGACTTCTTCGGCTGGGTCACTTTCCTCTCAGGCATTTTCGATTGCAAACTCCATGGCGCAGGTTGATTTTGTGCAGTCAAACGCCTCAAGAGAGTGGACGTTTCGTGCAGGTTTGGTGCTTCGCGCTGTTGACTTGTTGGTGCTTACGCAGAAACACTTGCCAGTTATCCGTGTAGCTGCAATTGTTCGACGAATCTCGTTGTTTCTTCCTGTTTGCCCACCGCACATTAGTCTCGCATTGCTTGCACTGATCCACCGTCTTACTTTGCGGTACCCAGCGGTTGGGGGCATCATTATTGGTGGCAGTGACAATGTTGTTGTTGGTCGCGGTGCGTACAACCCCGCGGCGCTGCAAACCGTCTCATCGAATGCTGATGCTAGTTTTACATGGGAGCTGGCCTTGTTGACAAAGAGCTACCATCCCACACTGCGGCGTTTTGCGGATGTTTTTTGTCGCCATTTTTGCAAGCTGTCAAAGGTTAAACAAGGACAGGCGCCTGTTGTGACGAAGCAGTTGGACGCTCTCGGTCCGTACGAGGTGATGGAGTCGTACGACCCGTCGATGGGGGAGTTGCGGCCACCACCTCCGTTGCCAGAGTCACTGCAGCGGACGCGTAACGCTGCGAAACGGGATCGTGATGGCACTGCGTTAACAAAGGATGGAAAGTAATAAGTAATTTATTTATTTTTGTTTGTTTGCGTTTGTGCAAATTTTTTTGGTAGTCGGATTTGGTTTTTTTTTTTCTTTTAATTATTCTGTTTCGCATGCAAATGTAAGGAGACTTGATGGTAATGAGAAGGAAGTTAGTATGTTTTTTGTTGCTTTTTGCGGAAACCGAAATGCACAAGACGTTTAAAATAAATTTTTAATGTTTTTTTTTTTTTTTTTTTTAATGGTTTGTTTGGTAGTCAATTTGAAAGATTATGTTTCAGGTAACATGGGTCACCCTAAAGAATCTTAACTCCTGGTATGCCAAAGGGACCATGAGGGGTGGTGTGCCGCGCATTTACTATGCATGGATGCGACCAGGAAGTTTCACACGACGCCGCTTTGAAAAGATGCGGAACCCTTTTGTTGACCTGGAGACGGGGACCTCGCTCTACTTTCGCGACACACGCGACTCGGCCGAGGCCGTGGCGCACGCTGCAGATGCAAAGGGTCTGAAAGGAATGGACAACTCCATTGATCTGTATAATGAGTATCGAATTGTTCCGGATCTTTATCCAGAGGGCTTCCAATGGAAGCACAAGTTGAACACGGAGTATAATCAGTGGCGCTCAAACACATGGTTGACACCGGATTTGATTCCGCAAGAGCATCGCGGTCGTTTTTTGTGCAATTTTCAGTTGAACATTGTTGCCTATGATATGCGTGTTGTTAAATTTAGTCCCAAAGATCACCGGCAATGGATCTACTGTGTGTTGTATGTTGGGAGTGGCAAGGGTATAGCTGGGTGGGGGCGTGCGGTTGCGCCGAGTACACAGGAGGCGAAGAAGGAGGCAATTAAGGAGGCCTTTTCTAACATAATCGCCGTGGACTTGGAACAGGAGGGACCAATGTACCCTGTTAGGGTGAACGCTGATGGCGTGCGAGTGTTGCTATACCCCGCCAAGCGTATTGTGGCAAATTTTCGCGTTGCTGACATTTTATGCGCCTTTGGGTTTCAGCACGCTGGATGCAGAATTAATTTGAAGGCAACAAATAATCCAAAGTCTCCTACTCACACGGTGGAAGGTGTCTTTGAGGCGGTGAAGGCGCTTCGCAGCGTGAGTGAGATTGCGGCAAGTCGTGGGAAGGTGCCGCATTCTCTCATTTATAACATTTATCCTTATTTAGAGGAGCTTCGTCGTCGAAAGGGAATGATGGCAATGCACCCACCCGGAAAAGACGGCGTGTTCATGCCCGATCGCGTTGTGGATAACCGTCTTCCTGACCATCTGAAGAAGGGTTACTACGACGATGTGTACTGGAAAGACTTTTTTGCTGGCAGTAGGGAACACCTGAATGAGCCGAAAATGGGGCTCCGCGGCGACGAGATGCGGCAGGGGCTGGAGGCTGCGCAGTCGCGCCCCACCGCACCGTCAGCGTTGGGTTCGGGGCGGCGGACGCTTGCCGATGTGCTAAGTCGATTGGGGAAGACGACGAAGGACTTGGGCTCTATTCCTGTTGTAAACCCACGTCTTGACCTTTCCCTGCCAGCGCACATCAAGCGTACCTACCAGCTCCACTGATGAATCTGTATGAGTGACGTTTGCTTCTGGGGAACTAGTAGATTGGAGAGGGAAAGAGAAAGTTCGTTTCTTTTATTTTGTGTGCGTGCACGTATGTGAGACGATTAGGAAAAAATGAAGAATTAAATTCTAAAGGGAACATTACACAAAAGTACACAAGGGTGACCAGAGGGACAAACAACGCAAACAAGAATTGCTACTGTGAAAACCTACTATTTGATGAAGTAGAGTGGAGGAGCAATAAATAACAAAAAAAAAAAAGTATATGTCTATAGGGTGTGCTTATGATAAAAAAAAAAAAAAACGATTATGGTTTATTTTATTTATTTGGATGTTATTATTTTATTTTATTTTTTTTTTTGTTAATTCTATTTACGCAAAAACAAACACACAAACAATATATATTTGTATACATATATATATATATATATATATATAACTGTATAAGAAAAAAGTAAAAGACATTGCAAGAGACAAAAAAATAAAAAAGAAGAAAAATAATATTTAACATTTAAAAGCAACTAAAAGACTTGATTATATATATATATATATATATGGTAGGTTATGACGAAAACAAGACGTGTAAGGGAAAAGCGTCAGAGGACGGAGTCCTCCATACGGCCACCAACTTGTATTGGTTCGGAGTTGCTTGACAATGAGGAAAACGAAGAGACATCTTTTAGCTCACTTGGGCTATGCAGCGAACTTGTTAGGGCCTGCACTGAGGCGGGCTGGCACAACCCAACACGTATTCAAGCGGCAACAATCCCGGTCATGAGTGAGGGACGCGATATTATCGGTGTGGCGCAGACTGGCAGTGGCAAGACGGGAGCATATGTGCTTCCTCTTGTAAACTGGTTGCTCACGCAGTCAAAGGCTCCGTATTTGTCTATTCTTGTAATGGTCCCAACCCGTGAACTTGCGCAGCAGGTGACGGCGCAGTTTATAATGTTGGGACACAGTGTTGGGTTGCGCGTGGCAACGTTAGTTGGTGGGGTTGACATGGTGGAGCAGGCATGTGAGTTGAGTAAGCGACCGCATGTTGTGGTTGGCACCCCAGGCCGCATTAAAGATCATTTGAGCAACACAAAGGGGTTCCAGCTTGTTAAACTTCACTTTTTGGTGCTGGATGAGGCTGATAAGATGCTTGACATGGACTATGAAAAGGAAATTGACGCTATTCTGGAGCACTTGCCACACAATCGCCAAACTATGCTTTTTTCTGCTACTTTTAACACAAAAATAGATCGCCTGCAAAAGGCTTCACTGAATGACCCAGTTTTACTTCAAGTACATCGCAAGAACACGACAGTCGAGACTTTGAAGCAGTATTACATATTCTGTCCTTTTACCCAGATGCTGCCGTACCTTCACTTGTATCTGACGCGCGAAACAGGAAATTACATTCTTGTCTTTTGTCGTAGCGCAGCGCTGGTGCACCGTATAACACTCACACTTCGGGTTTTGGGTCACCAGGCGCTGCCGTTGATGGGGCGCATGGATCAAACTAATCGCAATATTGCCCTGACAAAGTTTAGAGAGGGTAAAGTGCGCATTCTTGTCTGTACAGATGTTGCGCAGCGAGGGTTGGACATCCCCAACACGGACGTTGTTGTTAATTTTGCACTGCCGGATCGTGTGGAGGATTATATCCATCGTGTCGGACGTACCGCTCGTGCAGGTGCGCAGGGGAAGGCGGTGAACATTATTAGCCAGTACGACATTGTGCTGCTGCAGAAGGTGGAGGCTTCCACTGGGGTGAAGTGTGAGGAGTGGCCCCTTCAAGAAGGCGATGTGGCTGCAGTGTTACAGCGCGTTGAAGACGCGGAACAGGAGGCAGTCAAAGAGATCCGCGAAAATGAGCAGACGGTGAAGTATGAAAAGGAGGAACGTCAGTTGACTACGGCGAAAAAGGCAAAACGTGAGCGTGGCGATACTGATATTGGTTATGACGATACAAAACATGGGGCAGCCGATTTTGCGACGCTACGTTTGCGCCGCGAGAATGAGATGTTGTTTAACATGACTAAACAGAATCAGCGTAAGTCCTTATGGGAGAAGAGGCGCGAGTCACGCAAGCAGACTAGATTGTAACGTTTAGGCATGGGAAAGAAGAAGAAGAAAAAAGAAATCAATAAGAGTTTAAAAAACAAAAAACCCAAAAAATATTTGCACACACAAAGCTAGTCATATCACCATATATAATGACTCTTATTATATAAATTACATGTTTTTGACGTGTGATACACAACATTACTATTTATTTTTGTGTGTTTTGGTTCACGTATAAACTGTAGTTTTATATATATATATATATATATTTATATATATATGTGTGTGTGTGCGTATACGCATTTAATATACTTTTGTTTATTACGTTTGTTGTTGTTTGTTTATTTGGACGTAATCAATAAACCCCAATTAAACAAAGTATCTACTTTAAAGCTGGGAGGACGACAAATGGGTTTCTGTAGTGATGCTGTTAATATTTCAAGTAGAGCAAACGCACTGACTTCTTTTTTACGAGAAATGGCACCATACGCGTCTCACTATTGCGAGGAAAACGCATATAAACTTATTGAAATTATTTATAATGATTATGCGTTACCAGACGATAATATTTTTGTTGTTTTTATAAGTAATAAAGAGAAATGCGTTCCTGTCTGGATGCAGCGCAGTGGCCTGGAGAGGAATGAGGGGGTTGTTTTGTGGGATTATCACGTCATTGTCCTTGTGGCCGTGCCTGGCGATATCTGCATTGTGTTTGATCACGACACATTGCTGCCATATCCATGCCCCGCCCTGCAATACGTCACGGAGTCTTTTAGGCCACAATCAAACATGCTTGAAAGCGTACGGCATTTTTTCCGCATTGTTCCAGGGAGAATGTATTTGAACCACTTTTCATCAAACCGTACGCATATGCAGAAATCTGGAATTCCGCCACCTTCATGGCCGATAATTTGCGGCCCGCTAACAGCTGACCCCATGCGGCTGCCTTTTTATTGGGATATGACAAGAACTGGTTATACTGATGTGGGTGACAGTAATAAAAAAAGTGATAGTAGCAATGGTGGTGGTTGTGATAGTGGTAGTGGTCAGAGTTGCGAAGAAAGCAATAATATATCGAGTACAAATATTTTTGGTACTGTAATGGACATCAAAGAGTTGATGACATTTCTTGCAACGTTTTCCAATGGTGGTGGAAAAGAGCAACTCGTTTAGAGAATATTGCATGATTTTTGTTGGCTTTTTGGAGCTAAAGAGCGAGAAAGAAAAAGAGAGAGCGCAGATACCCAAAGTTGTTTTGAATCAGTGCTAACACATTTGGCAACCTTGTTGTTGATATATATATATATATATATATATATATGTAATACAGTGGTGTTTTAGCGGTTTGTACATGCCTTCTTGCTTCTGCTTAGTTGAGTGAATTTCTTATAACAAGCAAACTGTTTGGGTAGTGTTATTATCATTAAGTATATATATATATATATATATATATATATATATATGAGTGTGTATAACTTACAAGTATGGGAAACTTTATTATTATTATTATTATTATTATTTGATTGACCTGATGTGAAAAGCCACAATAGGTTTTGGTTGCTGCCAGACAAGGGCGTTAGTCTTCTGTTTAAGAAGAACAGGCGAAAACAAAATACCACTAAAAATGTTTGACGGCAGTGATGCAGTGTTGCCGCAGGCAGTCAAAAAGCGGCGACTACGACACCATCGCACAAAACGGATAAGGGACGCCGATTCTCAAGACGCCACCGGCCACACAAATGCGGAGGCCGCTGACGTCGACAGCCAAGACGTTGGGAATAAGTGTGCTCATGTTGCTGCCACCACTAGTAGTGCTGGCGGTAGTAGTGTTAATGTTGGGGTGGTTTTAGGAAACGAAAGGGGAGAGGGGGCAACAGTCACCACTATTGGCGGCGACAGTGACGTTACAGGGTGGCGCAAAAGGCCACGCGGCGAATCACAGCATCTCGTCTCCAGAGGAGAGAGCGAGAAAAAGGAAGAGAAAGATGCGGGAGAGCAATATGAGGAACCTCTGGCGAATGATTCTCAGAGTAAACGTCTGAGTAAAAACGCGGTGAAGAGTATGAAACAGCAAGATAAGAACGTCTTTGTTTTGGACTACAAGACATTAGCGTTGAACCCGCACATTGTTACTGCTCTTGAAACGGAGTTCAAGTTTAAGCAGCTTACCGGAATTCAGGGTCGATGTATTCCTGCCGCTCTCCGTGGTCGTGATCTTCTTGCAGAGGCGAAGACGGGCTCGGGTAAGACGCTTGCGTTTCTTATTCCAACGGTTGAGATTATTGCGAGGTCTGGATTTAGACCAAAAAATGGTACGGCTGCTGTAATTATTTGTCCTACACGTGAGCTGTGTCTGCAGATTGAGGGTGTTCTGCTAAAGTTGCTAAAACAGTTTAATGGATCCATCACCTTTCTTTGTTGTATAGGCGGCCAAAGTCGAAATCAGGAGGCTTTTAAACTGGTGACTGGGGTCATGATTGTCATTGCCTCCCCCGGGCGTTTACTGGATCATTTAAGACTCACCACCGATTGGCTTACAAAAAATTTGCTGGTTTTGGCGGTTGATGAGGCGGATCGCGTTCTGGACAATGGTTTTGAGGAGGATATGCGTGAGATTGTTTCTTTGCTTCCAAAGCAGCGTCAAACCTTTTTGTTTTCAGCAACGCAAACAACGCGTGTGGAGCAGTTGGCTCGTATTTCTTTTTATAGGCCACCGCTTTTTATTTCAATGAAGCGTCGTGAAGACAAGGCGACAGTTGATACTCTTGAACAGGGCTACGTTGTTTGCCCTTCAGAGCAGCGTCTTATTGTTTTGTACCATTTTGTGAAACGGAATTTAAAAAAGAAAATGATTGTCTTTTTTAGTAGCCGTAACTCTGTTAGTTTTCACTGTGAGTTGTTTAACTATATTGATGTTCCGTGCGTGGCGTTTCACGGAAAGCAGAAACAGCATCAGCGCTCCGCAACATATATGCAGTTTTGCAATGCTCCTAGTGGAGTACTTTTCACGACCGACGTTGCCGCGCGTGGTTTGGATATTCCTCAGGTTGATTGGATTGTTCAGTTTGATCCGCCAGATGACCCTGTGAAATATGTACATCGTGTTGGCCGCACAGCACGCGCCGGGCGCTGTGGAAACGCTCTTATGTTTCTTCTTCCTCAGGAAAAACTTTTTTTAAAGTACCTATACGACGACGCGCATGTCACAGTGAGCGAGTTCACCTTTGATCTCAGTAAGGTGAAGGAGGGTGTGGCTGAGCAACTCGAGCAGCTTGTGGGTTCGAACTATTATCTGCGCTCCTCCGCGCGTCAGGCGTACGAGGGATATCTTCTTAGTTATAGCAGTTCACAACTAAAAAATGTGTTTGATATTTACAACTTGGACTTGGCAGCGGTGGCTAGGGGTTTCGCTTTGAGTGAGCCACCACCATTGAAGTTGGATCTTTCACAATCCGCAGCGCATATGAGCAAAAAGTCGAGGCGCGAGTTTCGACAAATGAAGGAGTCAAAGGACGTAAAACGGCGGGAGGCAAATAAACAAACTTTAAAGAAACGTCACTCAAATTTGAGCGGTGAATGGTAACAGAACAAACATTATATATATATATATATATATATATATATATATAATTTTTGTGTGATTGACAAGGTGTGTTTCAAGAGAGAAAGAAAAAAAAAAAAAAAAAGGATAAGTTACACCGTAAAAGTTCTTTGTGTGAGCGAGCATTACTTTACGTCAAACCGCAAAACGATTAAAAACTTACTATTTTATCTAAAAAGAAAAAAAGAAAAAGAAAAAGAAAAAGAAATATTTTTTTATAGCAATTTAAAATAATAAAATAACAACAACACCAGAACGAAAAAAAACTAGGTGTAGATATATAATGCTTACTATTATCATTGTTATTATTATTTGACGGAAAAGCAAATTTTTAGGCTTTATGGCAGTTTGGTAGCTTTATTTTCATCAGTATGTATCTGCAATTTTCTGTTTTGTTATTTTTATTTGTTTTTTAAAAACTTTGCCTTTAGTTTTTTTTTTTTTTTTTTTTTTAAGAATGTGGAACTTTGGAAGAAGCATACTATTTGCGTTTTTTTTAAACGCCTTAAGGTATTTTTATTTTGCGCGTGGCGGCTGAAAACGAATAATTTTGAATAAAAGGGTTTTGTGGGATATTTTTGTTTTTCTGTCTGCTGCGCACAAGTTTACAAACAAAAAAAAAAAAAGAGGAAATACCAAAATAGATTTGTAGATATATAGATAGATAGCCTTTTAGAAGTATTGGGAAAATAGGGTTTCTGGCGACATTGATTCCTTTGGATCTTATTTTTGTCTTATTATTCTTGCCTACCACTCATTATTATTATTATTATTATTATTATTTGTTACACGTATTATTGATATTGTAATATTTTTTTTTTTTTAAAGAAAAAACTATTGTTATCCATTTTAATATATATTTTTTTCTTTGCTTGCCTTTGTTGGTCTTTGTCTTGTGCGAGATGAAGCGCTCGCGCAGCAAGATGGCAAAAACTGAGAACCAAAACAACACTCCCAGTCGTCCATCGCGGCGGCGGGTGGAGGCGAACGTCGTGGAGGAGGAGGCGGAGAGACCCCGGAGGCGCCGCAATAAAAAAAGCGGCGGCGCGGGACAATCGTGCGGCTCCGCGAGTCCGCAAGAAACGTGCGAAAGTGCGCTCCTGCCTCCCTCAGCGACGCGGGTGGTGCGTGGCGCGGTGCCAATCGATGACGCCGATGCGGTGTTTGCGTCACCCTCCGGCCCGCGCTCCGTCACGCGTGGGTTTTCTCATTTGCGGGAATCCGTGTCGTTTCTGCTGCCGCGCCTGCACGACACCTCGCGCGCGATGGGTGGCCCGCGCAAAAGTGATGTGCTGTCGTTTTTATCGCCGCGTGTGTCTGCAGCCTGCGGCAGCTCCTCCTTGTCACACTCACATTTTTTCAAGCGTGGAGAAGAACCTTGTTTTGATTATTCTCAGCAGAGTGACCAACGCCACCACCGACATAGCAACAAGAGCAAGAGCGACAGCGAAACTAACCACAGTTTGTCAGGTGCGCATACTGCTGCTGAATATGGTAGTGCCAATGGTTCTGTTGCTAGGCCTATTTCCTCACGTGAGACTCTGTTTTTGAGCCAACCGACAGGCCTGCCCTGTTCCGCATCTAGTTCTTCACTTGGTTCACTGGATCTCTCACCTATATTGAGGGAGGGCACTAGGCGTCGTAAAAAACACTTTTATGACACCAATCAACACGCTAGTTCCCGTAATAAAGGTAATAGCAATAAAAATGATAATGGTATTGTTGGTGGTTGTAATAGAACTTATAGGCGCCGGCTACCGGATAATGTGCTTCCGATTGATGTGCCGGCAGATGTGTTGTACCCAACTGCTGTAGAGCGGCCTTCAAGAGGTGGGAAAGTGGCAATAGAAGTGAACGATTTTATTGCTTGGTGTTCGCGCGTCATATTTTTTGTTTTTTTTGCATTTTTTTTTTTTGCTGTATGGCTACTGTTGGCCGCGCCATTTGTGCTCCAGGGAACTGGTTCTGATGATTTTTTTGTGCATCACTATGTGGACTCGGTCTCTGAACTACAGTTTATTTACGAGGTGCCTTATTTGTCACTTAACGCTATAGAGATGCAGCGATTATATCTTCGTGTTTTGAGCGAGACGTTGGAGCGCCTTGAGCGGTTTACTTTGTATAAGAAACCCAGTGGGGAGCCTGATGCAGAGGCATTGTACTTTAGACGAATGATAAAGGCCTATCTTGCTGTGCGTTATCGTGCACTACTGTATGCGCGTAGCCGCCGTCAGAGTCGACTACATCACTACATACTTGATCCTTTGCACGATGCGTGGTTTTATGGTATTATGCGGCATGGTTTTAGCGCAACATTACGTGAACTAGTTTGGGAGCACTCTTTTTTTCGCATATGGAACAGGGTTGTTGACGCTGCTATTTGTTTTCGCCAGAGTGAGAAAATGTCGTGTCCTACCTTTACGTACGTGCAGGAGCAGCTGGAGTTGCGGCGCCGAGAAAGGGAAAGAAGCGTTGGTATTTTTGCCGGAGAGAAGGATGTGGCTATGGGGCCTGATTTATCCGCAGTTGCAAAAGATGAGGAGGAAGGGGAGGTGGCACGCCTGAGGCGAATGTTAGAGTTTGTGAGTGAGAGTTGTCGCCAAAGTAACCGTGCCTATAATCATTTGTTTATTCCTGATAAAAATTTGGCCAGTTTTTTTTAGCTTGACTTGCTACGTTGTACTGTTTGGACTTGGTTTATTATTATTTATTTATTTATATATTTTGGATACACAAAAGACGTTGTGGTGGTTATGGTGCTTGTTTTGTTCTTTACTGTTGTGTACGTTTAAAGTTCTTGTTGGTACTATATACGCTATATAGTATTTATGTCTGTATCTATTTATATTTGTATTTACATATTTATAGATATGTTGAGATATGTTTGTTGTTGTTTATTATTATAAGCTTGACAGAAAAGTCAATTTTTTTTTTTTTTTTTTTTTTTTTTTTGCGTATGTTTTGGAGACAATATTAATTGTATTAATATTAGTGATATATATATATATATATATATATATATATATATATATTTACTTATTTATTATCTTTATTGCTACTATACTTGGCGGTGCGGAAGTGGATAGTGCGAACTTGTAAACACTGGCTGTTGTGACGGATAGCTTTTCGTTTGTTTGTTTATTTATTTAATGTTTTTTTCAGGAAAACTGAACTGCTGTTCTGGTTGCACTTCTGGTGTTTGTTTTCACAAATCGACCAAACTAAACACGTCGGCGATTAATTTAGTTTTTTTGGGCACTGAGAAGGTTGGGAAAACAACAATTGTGCGACAGTTTCTTTCTGGGAATTCTTCCTCAGAGTATATTTCAACGACACTGGAGACGTTTGTTCATTTTATTACTGTAGGCAAGGAAAGATACCGGCTTCACCTTTGTGATTCCTCAGGAAGCAAAGAATTTAGTGTGCATCGTGCGCCATACATTGCGCGTGCGGATGGTTTACTACTTGTTTATTCTACAACTGATAGACGATCTCTGAGAAGTCTTGTA
The DNA here is from genome assembly GCA_036321205.1 of Trypanosoma caninum. Taxonomy (NCBI): domain Eukaryota; phylum Euglenozoa; class Kinetoplastea; order Trypanosomatida; family Trypanosomatidae; genus Trypanosoma; species Trypanosoma caninum. The sequence continues at coordinate 110,937 of JAWVMR010000033.1, read as the reverse complement.
GATTTTGTGAAGGACGTTTTTAATCTTAGATCTTCAGGATATGTGAAGGTCAGTATTCCTATTCTTTTTTTGGGAACGCGAAGAGAAATTGTGGGGCAACGTGAGGTGGGATTGCACGATGCAGAGCGTGTCGCTGTTGAGTGCATGTCAATATTAGGCATAAAACTTTTGAAACACAAGAAAAAAGATAGTCGCTGTTCCGCCAATAGCTTAGGGTTTTTGTCGCTTAGGGCATCTGATACATTTCCTGTAATTGAAATAAACACTGCTTCTTTAATTGAGGTAACTCATGCAGTGCGTTCTATGATTCGTATGATTGAGTGTTTTCGTTCAGTGCCACGTTTACCTTTGTTTTCGATGATTTGTTTGTCATTAGAGGCAGATGGCTTTATGTCTGATACAAGGAATACAGATACTGATATGTATAGTACAGTAGACATGGTCTCTAATCAAAGATGTTTGCATTTGCCAAGTACCATAGACGGATTGAAAAGTTTAAATCATCCTTTGTTAGACGATGTTGGGGGCGAGTCTGCTGAGATGGCCTCTTATTCCCCAAGGAGTGTTGGTGTAACGCAGAGTGTACATTCAAGTGCTGGTGAAGAAGTTGCTGACCAGGGAACTCACGAAGAATCAGGTTTATTCGAAGTTTTTGCCTCAGTGCAAGAGCCTATTACGCAGGGTAGGAAAAATAATGATAGTGTTCTTGAGGGTAACGCTGCGCAGGCGTCAGCCGGTGCCGTGAATGCCCAACAGGAAACGCGCGCAGTAAAAGTTGAGTTTGCACGCAGAGATTGCCCGCAATGTGCTCTTATGTAATGTAGTTTGGTTTGCATGTGCTATTTTTTCTTTTCTTTTTTTTTTTCTTTGTTTTTTTTTTTTTTTTTGTGGTGTGTGTATATGTCCATAAAGATTGAAAACACACACCACAAAAAAAGTTTTTTTACAACTGTTATTATTATTATTATTATTATTATTATTATTATTAGGGAGAGGGGGGTTGTTTGGAAAAGGGGAAACAGCGACAACAACAACAACAAAAAAAAAAAAAGGAGCACAGGCGAATGTTGACGTTTTCTGAGGATAAGTGTCCCGTTCCTTTGCTTCCGAATACTGAGCTTTGTGATCTTCGCATCGGGGCGACAGACCCGGCTCTTTTTTTCTCAATTGACTTGAGCTCTCCGTCTCTTGTATCGATTGAGTTTCAGGAATTCAACAGCGCCTCGCGGTGTGTTTTGTTGTTTAGCCCAACTGACATGAGACCGAGCAAGCACACAGCCACGTGGAGGTGTTTATCACCAGAGCAAGTTAAAACGGTGACAATACTACCAGCAGACCCATCGTACCAACTTGGGTTGCTTTATCTTGCGGTGCGGTACGTGGAGACAAGCGGAAACACATTTATTCGTATCAAATTAACTTTGCTGGAGAAGTACGAGGCTAACTGGTATTCTGCCGCCAACTGCGCCTTGTATTCTGGTGCGTGGCTGGGCTCTTGTTATCACGGCCGTGGTCACTGTGTTTATGGTATAACATCAGATGTGGGTGATTCTGAATCAGTGAAATGGAGCGGCCGGAGTTTGCAGCAGCTGAGTGATATATTGTCGACCACTGCTTTTTTTGCGCCGCTCTTTAGTGGCTCCGTCTCGGAGATTAGTGAGAAAGATATGAGTTGGTCTCTGCTTTCATTGCCCTTACCTTCGCTAGAAATGTATTACGGTGATTGGGTTTTAGGAAAAAAGGAGGGTTGCGGAATATATCAATGGAGTGACAGAGCGTACTGGGGCATGTGGAAAGCCGGCGTGCGGGAGGGATTTGGTTTGTTATCTTTGCGTGAGGGCCACTACTACGCTGGCGAGTGGCTGGATGACAAGCGACACGGTACTGGCGAGGCAGTTTACCCTGACGGAACCAGATATCATGGCGAGTGGAGAGATGATGTGCGTTGCGGTGAGGGTGTTTTTGCGTACGCCAATAAAGTTGTTATTTCTGGTGTTTGGAAAGACGATGTTCTGCACTCCAAGGTTGTAGCGAACTATGCTGATGGCTCATGTTATGTTGGTGATTGGGAGCATGATTGTCGTCATGGTGACGGACGCTACACCGACCCGCTTGGAAACGTTTTTGAGGGTAAATGGTACATGGATAAGCGCACAGGAGAAGGAACGCTGAGATATATTAATGGGGTTTTCTCTGTTGCTACTTGGGTAAATGACGTTCGACAAGTGGGCACTTTTACATTTCCAAATGGAGAGGTTTATGTTGGGGATTGGAATGATAGCACATGCCTTCGTCAAGGACACGGACACTGTAAATACCCCAATGGTGATGTGTTTGAGGGAAGCTGGAGTGATGACAGGAAGCACGGTTTTGGCAAGTTAGTTCGAGCCGGAGGAAAGTGTATTTACGAAGGTCAATGGCATAATGATAAACGGCACGGTGTTGGTATGCAAGAAAGCGAAGAGGGTGTTTACCATGGGTGGTATTCTGATGACTTGCGCAGCGGACATGGTTTGTATATTGGCCGCAATGGCTCTATGTATAGAGGTGAGTGGAAGGATGACAATCGCATTGGCTTCGGCATTGAATTTGATGCAGTGACAAACACAATTCACGAGGGGTTGTTTCTTTTTGGAAAGCCACACGGCATTGGCATATCTCGAACGGATGAGGATGTGTGTGAGGGAATGTGGTGTGATGGCCAGCGGCATGGTGTGTGCACCGCAATGCTACCAAACGGTGATGTTGTACGCTGCGCGTGGCACCGCGGAGTGCGTCAAGACGGTCATGTTTTGTACCGCTACTTTAATGGAGACATATACGATGGGGAGTGGAAGGATGGGCTTCGATGCGGCAAGGGCACTCAACACTATGCTAACGGAACAGTCTACGTGGGCGAGTGGCTTGATGATAAGCCGTATGGTTACGGGTCGATCACAAATTCTCAGGGCGAAACGTTGGTTGCGGAGTGGTGCAGGGGTAGGTGTCTTGACGTGCGTGGAAGACTGCAGTTTATCGACGGCAGTGTTTACGAAGGTGACATTTGTGGTGGCAAGGCGCATGGCGACGGACGTCTGACATATCCTGACGGTACCAAATTTGAGGGGCGTTTTTATAACGGGACTTATGTGCTATAGTATGTAGGGGGTTAAACAAGATGTATAATGCATAGGTTAAAACGTATATTTGTTTACCGTTTTTTTTTTTTTTTTTTTTTTTTTTTTTTTTTTTTTTTTTTTTTTTTTTTTTTTTTTTTTTTTTTTTTTTGTTATTTATTTATTTTATTTTATTTTATCATTTATCTTGTAGAAAAAAAAAAAAAGTTGAAGGAGCAAGAAGATGATAAAAAGAGCGGAAAAAAAGAAAAAAAAATGACAAGAAAAGAATGGAGGGAAATTATATATACATATATATATATATGTATATATAAGATGCACTGGAGGAAACTGAATACAAGAGCTTTTGGTACATTTACTATCCCTCAAAAAAATAAAAATAAAAATAAGAATAATAATAATAAGCAAATAAGTAAATAAAAATAGCAAATATTGTTTTTTTCTTTTTTTTTATTTTGTTGAAATTGTAGTGGGTGGTTGCAAGCAATTTGTATAGACGTTTTTTTTTGAGAAAGAGTTGTTGATACATCCGTATTATTTTTAGCATAAAGGTGGGGGGCAAAAAAAAAAAACAAAGAAGAATCATATGGCAGTGCCTTCTGGTTCTACAGTTAGTGACTCATTTAATGCCGGTTTTTATTATGAGGAAAAACTTCCAGCTTGTATGGATGTCTCTTGGCCTTTAGAGTCGAAGATGGAAAAAAATCGTCAGGAGGATAACGAAATTAAAAGTTATTTGATGAAGTTGGATAAATTACGTCAAGAGTGCGAGCTCCAAGGCAAATTTCGCGATGCTCAGCGGTGTTTAGACCGCATTCGCGAGGTGAATTTTCGGTACGCAAAAAAAGTTGAGATTGAGGCTGGCAAGGTGAACTTGGGGTGGAAGCGACAAATGATGGAGAAGCACCGACTGGAGCTTCTCACTTTTAACGAGATGTGGGAGAAGAAAATGTTAGATTATGATGAAGGGGCGGAAAAATTGAGGCATGAGCTTTTTCGTGAGCACACAGTTGCGCTACAATCACATGCGAACTCTTTTCGCCGAGAAGTTATGGATAAAAGGCCGCGGCCTTCAAAGACTTTGGTGAACCTCCGCGAGAATCTTAAAGTGTTGGTGCAACAGCAAATGTACGTGGACGCCGATGCCATCCAAAAGTCAATACGCAGCTGCGAGGCGAAGGAACTGAGGGAGTTTGAGGCTGAACTTGAAAAGAAGGTCCAGGAACGCATGCAGGCGGTGGCAGAGCGACTTCGTACAGAGCGGGCGGCTGTGGAGCAGCGACTTGTGGCGAACCGCGAAGAACTAATTGCGCGGCGCCGGCAGGATTTTGACACGCTGGTAAAAAAACACGCCGCTGCGCTGCGTGCGCTGGAGCAGTCCGTCAGACTTGTTGTGTCTAAAGCGCGCGACTGCATCAACCGGCAGGTGCGTGCGTTCGCGAAGGACCCGGTGAAGACGGGCCTTGAGCTTGTGCATCTCTCGCAGACGGCCCTGGGGGGCGCGAAGGTGGACGACTGGGGCGCGGGCGGGAGGGAGGGCACATCTTTGAAGCCGCGCGGCAGCTGCAGCGGTGTCGTCACAGAATTATCGTTTAGATGTCCGTCTGCGCATGTGACAACGTTGAGTCGCCCGCCATGGCGTGGCTGAAATGAAGTTTACTAATGTTTATATTTGTGGTTATTTTGTGTGTGTGTGTGTGTCTGTGTGTGTGGGATGAGGGGGAGGGGAGCCGAACTTTTTTCTTAGCATATTTTGGCTGTGTAATATGTATATATATATATATATATTCATTTATTATTATTATTGTTATTATTATTATTTTGACAAAAATGTGTGTTTACCTGTTTTTTTAAAATGTATCAACAATAAAAACACCGACTACGTAACTTTTTTTTTTTACTGCTTGATTGTTAGCTATATAGAAACACAAGGACTGTATTAAGGAACATACTTTTTGAATTTTTGGAGATTTATAGAGTTGAAGTGCGTGTTAAAGTGGTAGCTGGTATCAAAGAGAGGATATATATATATATATATACACGCACCTTCTCCCCTCATAGAAAGGACAATTAAAAAGAAAAAAACAATAATAATAATAATAAGGGAAATTAAAACGAAACAATAAAGTATTAATAAAAGAAAAGGCTTACAGAAAGTATATGGGGATTGCGGGTTTTTACTTATGGCTGCAGCGCTGGTATGATAGCTGCGTTGAGGACATTCCTGACGATGTTGTAGAGGCCGTGCTGAAGGGCACAGCAACCTTTGAGGACAAAAACCGGTTGCCACGCCATGATAATCTTTATCTTGACATGAACGGTCTTATTCACCCTTGTTGCCATGACACCTCACCGCTCCCTGAGCCGAAAAATGAGGAGGAGATGTTTGAACGTATTTTTGCGCAGGTGGATCTGTTGTACAAGATAGTTCTACCACGAAAATGTCTTGTTTTGTGCATTGATGGTGTTGCGCCGCAGAGCAAAATGAATCAGCAGCGCAGTCGCCGTTTTCGTGCTGCGGAGGAGCGCATTGAGAGTGATACCATTTCTGCAATGTGCGCAAAGTCTGTGATTGATCATGGCCTTCCACCTCCCAACACGCAGGACCGTTGGGACCACAATGTTATTACACCCTCCACACCATTTATGGAGCGTCTTGGACTTGCTCTTGAGTGGTTTATTGTAAAGAAGTTAAATGAGGATCCTATGTGGCGTAATATTGTTGTTGTGTTTTCAGATGCACATGTGCCTGGCGAGGGAGAGCATAAAATTATGCATTACATTCGGGGTCTTCGTGTGCAGCCTGGTTATGATCGGCGAACATCTCATGTTATTCACGGAATGGATGCCGATCTTGTTTGCTTGGGCCTTTCAACACACGAAGAACATGTCACGATTTTGCGAAATCAGCTTACCGAGACTTTTCAGCCTAACCACTCTCGTTTTTGTTATTTTAGTTTAAATAAATATCGTCTTCGATTAAAAGATGACTTTAGTGGAATTGGTCAAATGGATTTTGAGAGAGTTTTGGATGATTTTGTCTTTCTTTGTTTTTTTGTTGGTAACGACTTTCTTCCCCATGTGCCGCTTATTTCGATCAAAACCAAAGGCATTGAGTTGTTGTTAGATCACTATGTGAGAAACTTTGCAGTTCACTCGTATCTAACAGATGCTGGGGAAGTTAACTTTAGTCACCTGTTTAAGTTTTTACGGGATTTTGTGACAAACTACATGTCGCTTCTTAAGCAGGAGTACGTCAGGTCTTTGTTTGCAAAGGAGCGCGCCAAGTCAAATGTGGAGGCGCGTGTACGCGAAACAGAGTTGGAGCTAAAGAAGCTTTTAGGTTTGGCAACACAGAGCTTTAGCGACAAGCAGGAGTTAAGTGATGCCGCACACAAGGCTATGGTGTTTATAATAAAGGAACGCACTCGTCTTGTTGTTGACAAGGAGCCGCTGGGTTTTTCGTATGCTGATGACGATTTTCGCGATATTTATTATGAAAAAAAGTTTGGGTGGGATTCTACTAACCGTAAAAAATTTGAGAAAAATATTAAAAATTGCTGTTCAGAGTATCTGCGTGGGACGCAATGGGTTATGCGATACTACACAAAGGGTTGCCCATCCTGGGACTGGTTTTATCCATTTTACTACGCTCCTCTTTTAACGGATTTGGCACAGTTTAAAGGCCCAGTTGACGTAGATATGTCATTAGGTGCTCCCCGACATCCTGTGGTGCAGTTGTTGTCTGTTTTGCCTCGCCTAAGCGTTCACGCCCTGCCAGGGGAATTGCACGAGGCGGTGAATAATCCGGAATCTGTTTTGGGCCCTTTTTACCCAGAACAGATTGTTGTTGATTTTAGTGAGGCAAACTTTTCTTATCAGGGCGTTCTGCGACTTCCTTTTATTAATAATGAGGAACTTCAGACCGCATGTGAGGAGCTCGTAGAGCTGGAACCTGATCACGGTTGTACTCTGTTGTTTTGCCATAAGTCGAATCTGCTAAGCAAAGTTTTTGAGTCTCTGCTATATAGTGGGAAAAAGACCCAAAAAGGCGAAGAGATGTTGCCGGTTCCCGAAACGTTGGCTTCAAAAGTGCCAATTGCGGGACGTGTTGGGCGCTACAACATGGCGTGGCCTCTTAACGCAAAACTGAAATGTCCGGATAAGGGCATTGCAAATGGTAACACCGAATACAGCACATGTATTGAGGGAAACGCTGTCTGTTGTTATTCTTACGAGCTTGACACGCAGGCCGTATACTTGCCAGTGTTGCTTCGAAGAAAACAAAGAAATGCGGGGGGTGTTGATACTGACGGTGAGGCACACATTGCGAATTCTGTGTCGAGGGAAGTTAAAACCCATGAGGACGCAGCTGCTGTCGTTGCTGGATCACGGCTTCGCAAGACCAAACGTGAGAGGGAAAAGGTGCAAGAGGAGGAGCCTGAAGTTGATGTTTTACCACTCGGAAAGAAGTCTTTGATGAACAAAAGAAAAAAGAAACCTGATGTGAATGATGATGCTTCAAAAAAGGTAGGGAAAAAGGCAAAAAGGGCCAAACTGGAGCACTAATAAGCTATTTTTTTTTTTTTTTTTTTTTGTAGTTATTGTGGAAGTTATGTTAGTTTTTTTCTTTTTTTTTTTTTTTTTTTGTGTGTTTTTCTGTGTGTGCGTGTGTGTTTACCTACGATGATTTTGTTGAGGTCACAATGTGTTTCTATGTTTTCCGGTTGTGTGCGTAAATGGAAGAATAGAGGGAGACAAGCTAAATTGTTTGCGGAGAGGATTATAGTCAGTGAATAATAATAAACAAACGAACACGTTAAAAGTCACCATATACACATATATACATATGTCTGTATAGATGTGTATATGTTTTGTTTAATTAAAATACATGATTAAAAAAAAAAAAAAAAAATGATTTGTTACGTCTTTTTTTGTATATATATATATATGTATATGTATTGCAGTTAGATAGTGTTGGTTTTCTTTTTTTTTTTTTTTTTTGTTTATTTATTGCTTATTTAGTAATAGAATGTCTAGTTTTTTTTTGGGAAATGGAGATACAGAGGATGTGTCATATATTGAGTCTGGTGAATCCCAATACCACAAAGGACTATTGATGATGCGGCGGGGCCTTTTAAAAGAGGCCATAAAGGCCTTTAAAAGGACTTCTTTTTTTTTACCCCAAAAACCGCATCCATATATTGCCGCTGCGGAGTGTTATCTGTCTTTGTGTGACTTTCAGGGGGCAGTAAAGCAATATCGACGTGCCTTGTGGCTACTTTGCTCACCCACTGGGCGCGGCGGCACAAACTCTGCACGAAATTCCTTTTTGAAGCCGAACGCTGCGTCTCAAAAACACTATTCCCGTTTTGAAAATATGAGTCTGAGTAGTGGCAGCGGTAACGACTACGAAGAGAGAAACGAGGGCGAGCGTATGAACATGATTTGCAACCAGTCTTTTTTGAGCGTGCCGTCAACTGAGAGGGGAATCCCATCGCCGCCTGACGTCAATTGGCCGATATTTGTCAACGCCACCGCCGCGGAGGGAGAATATGGTGAGTGTGTCGGCGCTGTTACTGGCGGTAGTCGACAGAACGTTTCCACTGATAAGACCATTGCGGACGCGGTAGAAACACGACTCGCTGGCATTCTTGATGCGCTGAGCATTGTTCTCTACAACACGGGTGATTACGCCCAGGCTCTTCGCTTTGCAGACGACTCATTGGAGCTTAGGGAGCAGCCGCAGGTGAGGCTCCATCGCTGCGCGTATCTTGTCGCACTTGAGCGCGAGGATGATGCGGAAAAGGCGCTGGAAAAGCACTTAAAGGAAAACCCCTGCCACTACATTGAGGCTGCCTCAATGTTGGTTTATCTTTATTGTCTTCGTCAGGCGTTTAGACACGCAAAGGAGTTATTGGAGAAGGTGCCCATGAAGCTGCGTCAGCATTCGCAAATTTTGTTGTCGCAGCATATTTTTGATAATGCATACTCTGTGTTTCGTGAGCGTTCAATTGCCACATCAGATGTGCAGGGGCTCACACGTTGTCTTGCGGTTTTTCCGGAGGATGCGACGCTGCTATTTGAGCGCGCCAAGTACTATATAAGCAAGGGAATGGGGAAAAAGGCTATACCTGATTTGTTTTATTGTATGAAAAACTTTGACGGCAGCCATAAAGCTGCTCTGGAGTTGATGACAAAAACTTTATTTGACTGTGGCGCAGGCCTTGACGGCGAGAATGGAATAAAGGATGCCATTGAATATTATACCACGTCGCTTTTGTGGAATGCGGAGAATATTCCAGTGTTGCTTGCGCGTGGTGATTGCTATGCGAAACTTGGGGATTATCAAAAAGCATTGCAGGATTTTTTTCGTGTTGACACCATTTCTCCAAGACATCCAGAGGCCAAGCGACGAATAGCTTTTTTACACAATGTTTGGGGATCAAAATTTCACAGCCAGGGGAAACTTGAGGAAGCTGAGCGTGAGTTTAGCAACGCGATTGCGACATGTGACACGGAGCCTCTTTTTTATTACCACAGGGCGCGTTGTCGTTTTGACATGAATGAGCCCCGTTACGCTCTGCGGGACGTATTATCGTGCAAGCAACTTAAGCCACAAAGTGAGACGATACGGAACTTCGTGAATGCACACCTTGGCTGCATGGCGACTGAGGCGAGGAGTAAATTGTCTGCTGAGATGAAGTTGCCAAAAGTGCAACCAGCCGTTTTTCGCCGGGCCGCCGCGCTCTACTGTAAGGATGGGGCGAAGACGCCGTGCAGGCTGCGCAACCAGCCGCAGGAACCACAGGATGTGAAGGGAAAAGCGGACGATATATCAATGAAAGTTTTCACCACGAAGCTTGCGGGGAACTTGAGTGATGTTTTGCGGTTTGGCAAAGCGCATATGCATACACATGATCTTAAACATGTAAAGAGAGGCTACTCTAGAAGATAGTGTGTGGATATGTGACTGTGTGTGTATGTTTATTCTTTTTATTTATTTATTTTTGTTGTTGTTGTTGTGGATGTTGCGGGGAAAAGACAACTTCGGGTTTTTGGAGTCGAAGTAAAACATTAAAAGTATATATGAATTACGCTCCTTTTTTTTTTTTTTTTATTATTATTAATAGGAGGATACATATACAAATTAGGAAAAAGAAGCAGCAAAAGTAATAAAAAAGAAGATAATGCTCCGTCGCGCTGTTGGTCCACAGGCGTCGCGTGTTTTGTTGAAATTGCAAGGTAACAGCGCCCGCGGCTACACAAACTATGATCATATGAAGTACCCTGTTGATAGGCAGGCAGTTATGGTTATTTTTGGGTACTTTCTTGTTCTTTGGTTTATCTTTGCGCGTATGGGCAGTTTATTTTCTGTGCGCGCAGGGTACAAAGAGGATTACTTGCGCGTGTGGCGTCGCAAACTTGGCACGGGCTATCAGTGGGCGGATGCGTGGGGTCCACAGATTGATAACTTTTGGAAGAATGTTCCAGACAGCGTGGAGTAATAGATATATATTTATTTACTATATTTATTACAGTTGTATTGGTTATATATAGCGCTATATATAAATTACGGGGATTAGTGTGGTGATTTAAGGATTTAGGAATTGAAAGTGATTTTAAAAAAATTACAAAAAAAAGGTTTTGCTTTGAGTTTTTTTTTTTTTTTTGCTTGCTGTAGATTATTGTAAAAATAAAAACAGTATGCAAAAAAAAAAAAAAAAACAATAGTAGTAGTAGAGAAAAACAATATTGAGCAGCTTATATATATATATATATATATATATATATTATGTTTTTTTGTAGTTTTTTAGTGGATGTGGTAGGTTAAACATACTGAAGCAATAATGCTTTTATTGCTGTGCATGACTCTATGCTGTTTATTATTTATTTATTTATTCGTATACTTTTGTTTATTTTGTTTTTTTATGTTTTTTAAATTAATTTATCAAAACACACACACACAAATATATATAATATATATATAATGACCAACGCTGATGGAAAATATTTACGCACGCTTGCAATGTATTAATATTCAGCTAGCTCATTTATATATATATATATATATATATATAAATAGATAGACAGATAAAACATATATATATCCATATATATATATATATATATATATATATATATAGTGTTTTTTTCCTGTTGAGAAATAACAAGCAGTAATAATAATAATAGTAATATTGTATTTTGTACAATTTATTTATTAGAGTCGTATGCGAGAGGCGCAAAAATACCAGAAAATGTCTATCTTTTTTTTTTTGCTCTGTGTGTTTTTTATTGTTGGTTTTTATGGCTGCTATAGTGCTGTGGCACTTTGCCCGTCAAACGGCAACACGCATGTCATTTATGTTACCTCCAATATGGGTGACAATATATTGGCATTTGACACCACGGGCAAGTACATTGGGACAGCTTTAAATATGAGCTCGTTTCCTTTTCGTATTGAAAAACTTCGTGACATGAGGTTTGGTCCTGGTAATTTTCTTTATGTTTCTAGCGCCAGGGGTAAGTACAGTCGCATTTTTGCTGTTTCAGGAAATGGGATTATCAACAACTCCTTGGGAAAGGGATGTGTAAGAAATTATGTTTTTACAGTTACTTCACAAACCAGTGCGAATCCGTTTCTTGACCACCCATATTCTATGGTATTTCATCCAACCGATGGGTCACTATATGTGTCAAACCAGAATTCTGTCACTGTAACAAAGTATGCCCGTGTGGATGGTGACAAATCGCATTACCCGAGATGGAAGCCGGTGAAAAATGTGAAATACGCCATTTCAGGTGCGTCATCGCCAAAAAAAATGCCTAAAAAGGCGGGTTTGTTTGCATCCTCGTGGAGCAGGGAATATTCGATGACGTCAGTACGTGGGTTGGCATTGTCACCACCCTTTCCACAGAGTCTTATTGAACATGCAGCAATCGCCGGGTGGTACACGACGACGCCGGATTCTCTTACACGATATCTGCTTGTGTGCGACATTGCGACTGACCGGGTGCATGTGTTTCGCTCCGAGACAGGTGAATATGTATTTTCGTTGCATGTTCGATCTCCGGTTCAGGTTATATTCCCTTGGCAATTTCAGGGTCCGTTTGGTACGCCAAAACAGTACTTTGAAACACCATATGTGTATGTGACGAGCAAAGAGGCCGCTCTCACATTTCTTGTACCATTTGTTTTGCCGTCGTCCCTGCAGCAGGCGGGGGACATGCATGGCAGCGCCAACGACAAACATCGTTGGAAGGTGCGTGAGATCACGACGCCAATTCCGCAGCATGCGTTAAGCGGAATCTTTGAGAATCCTTCGCACAAAACAGTTCTAATTGCGGATCGCATAGGGCGGAGGATCTCTACTTTTGCTTTACCATCTTCTGAAATTGGCAACCACGGAGGTGATAAAGATAGGGAGCTCTCATTTCTTGGGTACTTTGTGTCAAGGTTGCCTGACCAACCGGAGTTTATTTTGACGACGATGGTGGAGCAACAGGGCGCGTTTCCTTTTTGCTACGAGCTGGACGAGGATGGTTCATTCCGCTACGTTGCATTATGCACGGCAGCTTACATATGGACGGTGGTGTTAATGGTTTTTTTGTTTGCTTTCACTTTAGTTTGTATTACTCGCAGGGTGCGGAAATGTTTGAAAGCATATGTGAAATCCGGAAAATCGCCTCAACAAGAGTTGGATAAAACTGGCCCCGAGGGTATTCCGCTTGTGGGCGAGCATTCCGCAAAAACTTACGGATCAACGTAATAAGATTTTCTCTATTTAGCAGCTTTTTTTTTTTTTTTTTGTGCGTCAGTGTTTTAGTTATTGTTGATTTTATATATTGAAGTTTTACTTATATTCTACAAGGGAAAATGTAATAAAAACATTTTCTGCGTTTGTGTAAATGTTTTTTTTAATTTTTTTGTTGTTGAGGCGTATATATATATATATTAGAGATTAAATGCTTTATCGTGTTTTTGTCTATGTGAGAGATACGTCATTATACATAAATATTTTTGCAATGTATCTAAAATAATTAAAAAAATTTTTTTTTTTAATAATAGCGGATTTTTATTTTTATTTTTTGCTTGTTTTTTTTTTTTTTTGCCATAAACATCAATTTTTTTATTTTATATTACTATTTGCTTTTATTTGTTTAGTTTTTTTTTTTTTGTTTTTATTTATTTATTTATTTTGCGTTTTTATTTAATGCTTCGCGTGTGTCTTCAGTGGCTACATGCACCAATGGGACGATCCCACTCTGTTCTTGCGGCACTTCTGCGCATTCGGCAGAAGTATCAGCGAGCTCAGCATTTCTCAAACCGCAGGGATGCGTCGTCGCAGATTGTGCTCTCGCCTCGCAGCAGTGTTCCCTCCGGCCCGCAGCAGCAACAACAACATGAGCGGCAGCAGCTGGCGGAAGAGGCGCTTAAACTTTTGCGAAAGGAGGTGCGGGCCGGGGAGGGGCTCTCCGACGTGGAGGCCACATCTGCTCTCTTTTGTGTGGAGGTGGGGAAGTTGTTGAGTGTTGGGGCGGCATTTGGGGCCGCCACAACAACGCCCCGTGTTGCCGATGCGCTGCAGTGGGTCCGCGTGAACAAACGGCATTTGACGTCCACGCGGCAGGTGATGTCGATATGCACGCCATTGTTGAATCTTGTAGACGGGGCAACGGCCGGCCGCCGTTTTGTGGCGGAGGAACTTTACACGTTGCTGCTTGCCGCGTTGGAGACCCCGACGGGAACAACGCCGTTGGCTGAGTCTGAGCTGAGGCAGCACAGAGCTGCTGTTGTTTCTGTCTTTAATCTTATTGGGAGGATGTTGGACAAAGCGGGTGGCGAAGTGGATGGACATGCGAGGGAACCAGGCGCAGAGGACAAACACGATGTGCTAAATTTAGAGTCTGCTGTTTTTTCGCACAATATGAAGGTGGTACTTTTTGTAAAAAGCATAGACTCACTTTTTCTTTTTACTAATTACCCTCTTCCCCCGCTTGAAGTTTTGGAGTGTGTACACATACTGCATGCCTACCAGCACCTTGAAAAGGAACTTGACGGGGAGGCGTTAAAGGAGGTTCAGGCGGGGTTGACGCGTGTGCGACCAATGATTGATGCAGCTCTTGTGCAGACTGCAGCAGGGACGACCAAGCGATTTTCAGATCTTTGCCAGTTGCTTTCTGTGGCGTCAGGGTTGAAGCAAATACAGCACATGGTGGCGATATCGCACGCTGCTCTTGCGCTTTTGCCCCCTGCGCTGGCTTCGGCAACGGCAAGGGACATATGCACTGCACTTCAGCTGCTTTTGCGATTGTGTGGCAGTGTGCCGGATGTGATAGATGTGTCGTTGGTTCGACAAATCGTTGAGGCTGTGCGGCCAAGACTCTTTTTGATAGCTGAAACACACCCCAACTCCTTGCGACACGTTGAATGCTCTCTATTGATGGCGACCCTTTCTCGTATGGACGTGGGTGTTGCTGACGACCTTGTTAATCTTCTTTGTGGGTGTTTTTCCGCTTCAATAGAGCTAACTCAACCAGCCCAACTAATTCCGTTTCTTCAAGGTCTTTCTAGATGCAGCGAGGCCGTCTTGCGATCCTTAGACAGTTTAGAAAAGTCTTTTGAATTGGGGGAACGTTGCCATCTTTCGTCAGTCCTTCCCTGTCTTGAACAGGCTGCTGATCGCGTTATTGCCCTGGCTTTTTCTAATATGTTGTCATATTATGACTCTGCACAGCTATTACTTGTCTTTTCGCAACTTAAGTTTGCAAGAATATTGGCTATTTACAAAGCACTTGAGGGAAACCTTGCTGAGGCGGTTAACCACCTATCAAAAGGTGAATACAGTGATAGTTTTGTTAACAGCAATCTTATTGGCGCTTCTGATGCCGGTCAAGGGTTCAGTCAGGCTGGCTCAGGGGCATTCATAGCTCTAACCTCTCTTCTCATGAACGCTCTTGACGTTTTTCGAAACCAGGCTGTTGTTTATATACGACATGAAGACAAGGAGGAAGAGGAGAAAGAAATGGAATATCTTCAGAGGGCTGGGAGGATGTACGAGGAGCTGCAACAGGGAGCCGTACATAGCATAAAGGAAATACAGCAGCCAAAAAGTCTAGTGATGTTTCTGCATCTTTTTACGTCTGAGGGGAAAAGAAGAGATGAGCTTTCAGGAATGGATGATAGCACTGGTGGTGGTGTAGAGGTTGTGGTTGATGAGGTTAAAGTTGTGGGGCCCGCGTCATCCTCCTCATGCTCTTCTTGCATTTTGGATTCAGCCGCGCGGCAAGTCTGTCTTCTTGCGCCAGTTGCAAACGCATACGAGGTTGGTGCTCTTGCCAAGGCCACTGGTGAGTTGATGTTGAGGAAAGTTATTGGGGAGTCCGAGGCGCAGAGGGCGATTAAGGCGCTTCTGCACAGGAGTGGGGCGGTGGAGTTGAAATTTTGCGACGCACTTTCTTTGCTGGAAGGAATGCGAAAAACAGGTGTGCTGTTAATATCTTCATCTTTTCTTTGCCACATTGCGACTTTGCTGCAGCAGCAGCATTCAACGCCGAAACAAACGGTATTGATGCTTCGACGTTTGCTGCCAATTCTGAGAGGTGCCGCATTAAAATCTGCAGAGTCAAGGGCATTGATGAAATTGACTGAGGTGTCGATGGGGAATGCTTCTTCCTTGACGCTGATGAGCGGTTTATCAGCATCATTGCAGGTGTGCAATATTGCTATTTTTGCGTATATGTTGGCGCAGCTGTATGATATTATTTTTGACTCTTCAGTTGCTGTCGGAACTCTAGGGACGGAGCAAAATGGGATGGATGAAGAAGGCATAGGAGGAGAAGAGAAGATTATGACTGCTGCAGAGGAAAGTACTGAAAAGCAGCGCAAGTTGAGGGAAATTACTGCAAAAGCATTTACAGCTTTGGGGGATGTTGTGTGCGCCTTGTTGCAGCAGGGCAGCGAATTTTCTGAAGGTGCCTCATCTTTTTCTATATCACCACAGAATATTGTTATGCTTGTTCAGAGCTTTGAGAAAGTAGGGGTACGACACCATGCGTTGCTTTACGAACTTGTTCCGTTGGTGCGGGACCTTTCTGGAGCAATGCAGCCATTGGAGCTTTCCTTGCTACTCAACGCTTTTGCACGGCTTGGGGCCTGGAATGGACGGGTTTTAAACTCGTTAGCTTCTAACGTCGCGAAGCAGATGCAGTCGTGTAGTCTTAAGCAATGTCAGGCCATTTTGCAGGCTTTGCAGTCATCACAATTTCTTCACCCTAACGCGTTTTTGTTAACAGCAGAGCACAAAAAAAGCGCCTTGCAAGATTGGCAATCGACATGTCATAGTGAGATACATGCGGCGATTGATCCGTTAGTGGCGTTGGCGACAAGTGTAATTGAGCGCATGAATACACTGGTAGAACGGTTGGAGTCTGTTACGGCCGTGTTTGAGTCTTACAGCTTGGAGGATCTTGTGATGGTTGTTAGGGTTTTGGTTTTTTTTGATCATCCACCACAACCAACTTTTGATACTTTTTATGCCATTGCCGTTAGAAAGTTAGTTTTTACAAAGAGAAATACTCTTAATGTTAGTTTGCCGCATGAATATCGCCTGTGGCTTGCGGCTGCCTTTTTTTTAGCGGGCCATGTGGGCAAGGTTAGGCGATACAGTCGTCAGTGTGTGTCGGCGCGAGCAATTCTGAGTTTATTTGCTTTTGAGGAGGAAGAGTCAACGTCTTTTTTTATTGCGGCCTTGCGCTTGATGCCGGAAGAAAAGGTGGCGGAGTTTTACCACACGCGCTGTGTGTTTGCAATGTTGTATGACCTTGCGTTTTTACCCGAAGACGCCGCTCCGCTTCTGCAAGTGATTTCTGAGAAGTTACGTGCGGAGGATGTGGTGCGAAATCCAAGACGAGCTACTAGTGCGTTGCGTTATTTGACAAAGATTGGTTGCAACAAGATAGGCGCGCCGTACAAGGTGCGTGATGTTCTATTGGATAGTGTTTTATCACTTTATGAAGTAATTCACTTTGCCATGCTAGAGAAAGCTGGAGATATGGCTGATGTGCATCTGAGGTGCTCTTCTAGGGCGGCGGTGGTGATAGTGGATGGGCTTTGCGCAAGTATGCTTGTGACACCCATGCATGGAACAGAGCAAGCAAAGGAATTGCGGCTGTTGTCTTTTTTTGCCAAATGCTTGATGGCAACAGACAAAAATTCACAGCTCTCGGCTGCAGAGAACTGTACTGCTTTGCTGGCCGCCGCGATTATTAGCTACATCCCGCGTGTGGCGACAGCAGACGTCCAAACACCGTCAATTGCTTGCTTGGATGCTGTGCAACACGACATTCTTGTGAAGGAGCAGCAGCTTTCTGTCAGAGATGCGGTGAATGTGCTTATTGCTGGCTCGCTTTCCGGTGAAGGCGGCGTCGTGCGTGAAGAGACGGTGCAGTGTGCCTCGCGCGTGCTGGTGAGTCAGTTGGGAAAAACAGATTGGACGGGTTTGTGGCTACTGCCGGACATCTACCGGCTTGCGACCGCAGGCGACGGTTGCGTTGTGACGTGGGCACGGTCAGTGGCGGGCGCTGACGTGACGGGCGCGGCGGTGACTGCAGTGCTCGAAAGAGTGTTGCCAGCGTTGCTGCGTGCGCTGCGGGCGGCCGGGAGGGACGACGCTCCGACCTTGTGCCGGCAGTGCCGCGTTGAAGTTGTCGAGTGCTACCGACGTTGCGGAGCGCTGACGGGCGATGATGTTGCGATAGCTGCGGCTCTTTTGGCTGACGACGGAGTCCCCCCCACCTCTCATCCGGTCTGCTATTGCATGAAGGGGACAGACGAAAAACGACAGTAATAAGAACAACAACAACAGAAAAAAAAAATGCAAAGAAAATGTGCCCGAGTTCACACTTGAGGGGAAAAATGAGTGGCTTGTGTGTGTGTGTAAACAAAACCTATGTTGATTTTTATTTTTTTATTGTTATTTTTATTTTAAGTGAGCTGATCAAATACAAAAAAGAAAAAAACAGGCAGGTAGACCCAAAATTTATCAGAAAAAAGCAGCAGTTGGCCTACTCACCCCTCCAAAAAAAAAAAAAAAAAAAAAAGTTATATTATTATTATTATTATCATTGTAATTTTATTTTTTTAGACTGAGTTATACATATATATATATATATATATATAGTTATGCTGTCTGATGCGGACTTTTCTCACCGCCTTGATATTACATTGTTGCAGGTGTCACGGGATTTTCAGGGCAGCATGTCCTTCAGGGGGCCGCGTGCGGAGGAGGTTTTTCAAGGGTCTACTTTAGAATGCCAAGATTGTTCTACATCCTCACTGAACTTGGGCTTCTCTTTTTACGCCGTTGGGGGTGGGCCGCGTGACGCTGAAAAAGGTAGCGAAAACCCAGTTGCAGAGAAGACCTTGCGACAAATTGCAAAGGCAGAGTGTGAGTTACGTGTGAAGATGTTGCAAAAGTGGATGGACCGTGTTGCGCAGGAGCGGCGGCTTGGGGAACAGTGTCTTGCCGTTCTTAAAGAGTTGTCAACATGTTTGAGCTCTATGCATGATGTTACAAAAGCCGTGCAGGAGCAAAGTGATAACTTGAGTATTAACGCATCTGCGCTTATGGTGCGAAAGACGAAACTTGAGATGGTGCAGGAGGAGTTGGTGCGTGTGATTAGGCACTTTATACGCATAGACGTCTTGACGCGAGAGATAGAAGACACCGCATTGACAGTTACCTCATCTCGTTTTCAAAATATGCTACAAGAGATGAATGAGGAGCTGCATTTTTTGTCTTTGAATCCCCAGTTTTTGTCTACCAAGCCATATGCAGATAAGTTGACGGAGGCCAAACACCGGGCGTTAAGGTGTTTGAAGGATGCCGTTTTGGATTCTCTGCGCTCGGCACAATCGGCAACTCTGTACTCTGAGACCTACTGCGGCTTGTTTAATGAAAACCAGCACATCTCTTCTACTGAAGGGACGCTGGAGATATGCGACGGTACCGGTACGTGTGCTCCACCACAACATCGTTTTAACTTTGATGGAAGCAGTGAGGCCGGGGCAATTATGACAGAAAGACTTAGTTGCATAAATAGTGTTTTTTGTGAAAGACTTGAGGAAAGTGCGTCGCTTCGTCGCCTATTTGAAGGCCGCGGAAGTAATGGAGTGTTGAGAGATGATGTGTGTGTGGATGAAGTACTTTTGTTATACTGCGAGGTACGCGTAGTAATTATAGGACCTCTTTTACAAAGCTGGCTGGAGAAGTGCTCTTGTTCTACTGTTTCTGCGGAGTTGTTGCCGCATATTGTAAGCAAAATTATTTTTTTTATGAAACTTGTTTTAACATGCGAAAAGACAGTTTTTGATCAGGTGTGGTTTAGAGACGACTACATTGCGCGTGTGTTTCCTCACCTAATTACGGGGTTTTCAAACGAAGTTTACCATGTTTTTCGCTCTAAGTTGCTGCAGGTTGATGCAATTGAGGAACTGTCGCGGACAATTGAGGAAATTCAGCGAGCCAACATGAGGCAAGACAGTGTTGCAGAACTTGGCGATTTGATGATAAAAATGACTCAGGATACTCAGGAACGGTTAATATTTCGTACAAGTGTCTTTTTGCGTCAGTATATTGTTCGTTCTCCACCTACAAAAAAACAACTGGAAGAGTTTATGGACACTGACAAAAATACTACAGACGTATTTATTCCAGCCCTCAGTAGCTGCGTAGAGCTTTTACGTCTTCTTTACCCTTCACTGGAGCTTTCTGTTTTTTCTGTCTTTGCTGAGGAGGCAATTCATTGCACTCTTGTGCAGGTTCAGGAGCTTGCTAAGCTTATTGGTCAGCAGCAGGGTTGTGAGCACAGTGTTATTAAGGGCTTGTTGTGTCAGTTGCGTCACCTTCTTCATCTACGTGTTGAACTTTCTTGTATTCATGAAAGCATTAAAGTGGTGGAAAAGGTTATTGATTTTAGCAAAATTACGCAGAGGCGACTTGAAATTGTACAGCTGTCGCGAGAATCAAAGAAAGACGTTGAGGGCGAAATTAAAAAATGTTGTGAGTGTATAGTGCAGGTGGTTTTTTCAGAGGTTTCTGCGCCGTTACATGGTTTGGCACTGAAAAAAAAAGATGATGTTGAGGCAGCCGTTGCTGCTGTTGAGCAGAGGTGGGCGACTCAACGGCGCCTTCTTGACGCTTTTGTTTTGGACGCAGCTACTAGAGACGCTTTACTGTGTCCTGTGAGGGCGCGAATTGATGAGTTGCTGCGCGAAACTGCATTAATTAAAGTAAAAGTTGATCATTGAGAGAGGCGTTTTTTTTTTTCTTTTTTTTCTTTTTTTTTTGTTGTTGTTGTTTTGGGGAGTGAGGGGAGTTCTGTAATGGTATAGTTGGGTTTAGAATATCTCTTTTTATATATATATATATATATATGGATGTATGACTGTATTTGTGACAATAATAATTTTTTTGGTCTAGTACGTATTCTTGCATTTATGTATACATGTGTATATACTTATTGTTCTTGTTGTTTTAAGGAATTTTAAGCAGATCATTGATCTTGAAGCGTCAAATAACAGGGGTACAACGAAGTGACCAAAAGAGTGGGAAGTGGCGCGTGTGTGTGAGGTGTGGTGGTGGTGATAAGTAGTGAAATACACAACAACGAAAAAGCGAGAGGGAGAAAAAAAAAAAAAAAAGAAGGAAAGGAAAAAAATAAAGAACTTATAAGAAAGAACTGCGCACACTTTAGGTTTGTCAGGATAATATTTTGGGTTTATGTTAAGATCATTATTCCCCTTTAAGAAGGCGGGTGGCAACTTTAGCAATGTTAATTTAACTGCATCTGAAGCCATGCGGCTAGGCGAAAATAAGGTTGATGAGTACCGAAGATTTTTTGCATTACCTATGACTGTTGGGATTCGTGCAGAGCTTGAGCGACTCGAGGATGCTTGTAAGTCATCAAAGCGCACTTATCCTTGTTCTTCAAATACATGTCTTGAGCGAGCGGTCTTGGAGTTGCTCCAAAAAGGATCTACTGAAGTGGTGATACCAGAGGGGCTTCTTGAGCTGCTGTTGCAGCGTTTGGGCGCTGGATGTGCAGAGTTTAACGGCACGGAACTTGTTTTTTTTTTGCGGGATTCACTACTTGCTCTGTGTGCGTTAGCGGGGTCAAATTTTTCAGGATATAGCGCCACATTGCTGAAGTTGGCACTGGACGAGCACTTGTTGGTGGTGCTTCGGATTATTTGTTCATGGTTTGCAGATGGAAGTGTAGCGTGGGCGGGCGCAACAATAAAACGTGCATTTACTGAAGCTGACGTTATTTTGACTGAGGGCAAAAAAGCGGATAGTGTTGTGGAAAGGACAACAAGCTGTAGTTTAAATGACACAGTACAAACCAGTATTTTATCGTATGATGTAGTTATGTATCTTCTTTGTCTTGCTGTGCGGTTGCTAGTTGCTTTCCATGTTGGTCTTCCAGCGACACATTTATCTACATTGGCTAATGAAGGGCCGATCTGGCATCGGCAAGATGGTGCCACGACAACGCTGTTTGTGATGTTTGGGCGGCAGCTGAACACCACTGAGAAAACCTTGGAAGGTACACATGATGGCAAGAGTGCCCTTGTTAAACGTGCGTCAGTAGTTAAGGAATGTGTTCGTCTTTTTCTTACTTGTTCGAGGGCCGCATATGACCTGGTATGCCACTCTGAAAATGAAGAGGAAGAACAAAAGGAATCAGAAGAGAAGGAATGCGATCAGATTGTCGCCGAGCTCTTGTCTTATTTAGCTCTTTTGATACACAGTTTATGTGGTGCGGCCGACGAGACAATGCTTAACGATTTGGTTACTGGTATTGGTGTTCAGTTTCTTACATTTTTTATGGTAAAAAAGCGCAAAACGCTGGATTTAATGCTACGACAAATGTCATGTGGTATTTTGCTTCTTGCCAAGTTGCTTAAAGAATTTCCTTTACTTACTATTGAGGCTATGAGAGCCGCCTCTTTTTTTGACACACTTGTGCACTTGTTGCAGGTTGTTGGGGACCAGTATCAGTCCACTTATCGTGATGAGGACTGCGTGAGGTCGCGAGAGGAGTGTTTAAGAGGGCTGAAGGAAATTACAGATTTGGAATTGTTTCGCACTCGCAAGATTTCTCAAGATATACTCCATTTTTCAAGAGTGCGTTTTGATCGACTTGCTGAAAATGACGGTGCGGAGGAGTTTCTTCAGAGTTATCTTTCTTTATTAGAGGCACAACGTCATGCAAAATTGCTGGTAAAGGTGAAAAGTGATCCAGCAATTCTTAGACATCTTACTGAGATTGAGTTAACGGTTATGAGAACATTTTTGGAGGCTCCTAAAATTTTGACGTCTTCTTCTTGCATGTGTGACACATTAATGAAATTTGTGCTATACTCTCTTCCATTCTATGACGGAGTTTCTGTGCATGAGAAGGCGTTTGATGGATCTTCTCTTATATCGTTACTAAATGCCGGGCTCTGTATTGCACTATTTCACAATAAGGCTTTTAGTGCATTTAGGACTGACCCACGTTTGCACTACGCCGCGACCTATCTTCTGCATTACATGCTCACACGTCAACTGGGGTCGCTGGAAGAAAATGTGGAGGGTGAAGTTGGTGTCATTCTTGACTTTTTTCACAACGTTGATGCTGATGGGACTTTGCGTGAAAATGGGATTGTTGATGAACTATCGTTGATGTGCGCTGTTCTGATTTCTGCAATTTATGGACCTAACACCACGCTTATTCTTGATATAATTATGCGGCAAAATTGTGTGGCATTATTTGCTGAGACCGCAAAGAAAGTGAGCATGCATAGCAACAGCAGACGAAGGGTGAGTAGTGGCTGCGGCGGTCGTACGGCTGTTGGACAGTGGGTGATTTACTTGCTTACTCTCTTGCTGCGCCAGCCAGAAATTCGTCAAAGTGTGTTATTGAACCAAACAGATGTTGTTTTTTCACTTATTGTAGACAAAAAAATAAATAAGGAGGCCGAACAAATGCTAATTTCGCTTCTTTCTTACAAATGCACTGATGAGAAGAAATATTTGGAATGTATGGCTTCAGTGGTAAGGAACATCTGGGGTGTTGTTGTTCGATGCTTGGATTTGGGAACCGAAGGGGCTGTTGTGGATGTCGTTATCAGTCCAGGTGACGCGACTCATCTTTTGCTGTCATTGTTTTACTGCATCCGCGCCTCCATTCTTGTTCTTAGCAGAGACTCATATCACTGGGGACCAGTGCGGCAGCTGCAAAATGCGCTTTGCGGTGCCACAGTGAGTACACCAGGGCCATTTACATGCTTACTGCATCGTGCAGTTCTCCCTTGGCATGGTGTGAAGGTATCACATGGTTTGTCGTGTCTGTTGTACACTATTGCCTCTCTTGTTCGGGGAAACCCCGCGCTACGTTCCCGTCTTTTTCGGACTATTGATGCTGAGAGACTGGTGGAGTGCTTTAAGAATGTCTGGTTCACTGCACATAGTGGATCGTGGATGCAGTTTGTGCGTAGTGTTCTTGCTCTTGTTTACGAGGAAGATGATGGGTCACCAGAGTTGTATCATAACTACACCCCTGTTACTACGAATAGCAGTAGTAACAGCAATAATAATAGTATTGATGCTGCTGTTGGTGTTCTTGGTGGTGGTGGAAAATTATCTGGACGTAAAAAAGCGACTAGTGCTGCGAATTCGCTTCTAGAGAAAGACGAAAATACGGCTATACAAAACCCTGAGTTCCTAGTACCCTTATTGACCATGTTTACCAACTTGGAGGAGTTTACCAAGAAACACCGTGATGCACTAGAATATCTTTTGCTTCGTATTTTACGGTCATTGAGGGCTTCTCGTGTTTCATTGTGGATGGTTGCCAACACAGGATTTTTTGCCTCTTTGACAGCTTTGATTCCCGTTGTCACTGGTACAGCTCTTCTAGAAACAGTAAGATTTCTCATTATCGAAATTGCTAGCCATCACATTGGTGTTCGCGAGACAAAACATTTTTTGCTTAGTATTGCTCACACAGAGAGTGAGGAGCTGAGACGTCGGTTTGTTCCTATTGTAATTGAAGTTTTAAACGTTGCTTCTAGCTCTCTTTTAAATATCTGTGCGGAACAACAAAGCTACATTGCCTTTCGTGAGCGCAGTGGGCCGACTGGTGTTAGGGCGGTTTTGTACAACTTTCCCCAGGATGGCTATAGTGTCAGTATGTGGCTGCGAATGGAGCGCTGCGGAAAGCGGCATCTGCCACAGTGTCTTTTTTCGTTGCAGGGTATAAAAAAGCGGACGGTGCTAGAGCTTCTTGTCACGGTAAGTGGAGTTTCCATTATATTTCAGGACTTGCATAAGAGGTTGATTTCTGTAGATTTGAAGTGCAGCATTCAGCCGGCGATTTGGTTACATTTGGCAGTGGTACATCGGCGTGCAACATTTCCATTCAGTGGGAGTGAGTTTTTGCTTTTTCTTAATGGTGAGGAGGTTGAAACCGTTTCAGTTGTACAATACCCAGAACTTTTTGATGCATATTTTTACATTGGTACTCGTGGTGAAAATGTGGAGGAACGCCATTCTAAGGGCTGTTTTACCGGACAAATGGCCTCTGTGTACTTTTTCAATCGTCCTTTTTCATCTTCAAAGGAGATTATGGATCTTTTTTTATCAACAAGTGGTGTATTAACCCTAAAGCAATATGCGCCGCATGTTGCAGTGCATATTGATCCTCGGTTTGTAGAATGTGGCCAACTGCGCAACTTGGCTGCATTGATGCGTGTGGGAAAACCAGGGGAACTATCATTGATCACATACGAAGGTACTATTGCGTGCAACAAAAACAGTATTCTTGATTCTATTTGTTTGCTTGGGGCGTTGCAGACAGTTGTGGTGCCGCTGTTTCTGCTGTTGCTTAATCCTCAGTTACCTTTTCAGTGCCGTGTGCCAGTGACAAAGCGCAAAGAAGCGTCCGAAGCCACACGCGAGGCAATGGATCGTCTGTTGCAGCTTGTAGAATCTTTGCTTTTGAGCGACATTGTTCGCGCTGATGTGGTGGAAATCGGCCTTTTCCCTATAATTTCACAGGTGCTCCAACAGTTTATTAACTACGACTGTGTTAAAATTTCTCAGCGATTGTGGAATATTTGTATGAGACTTTTGTCTGATAGCACCATTTTTGATACGGTATACACAACACTATTTTTATCAGGGGATCTTTTACATGCATGTTCGGAGAAGACACAACTGTCGCTTATAAAAACACAATATATAATGAGCGATAAAAACGCAGAGTTTCATCAACGTTTGCGCAATCTTGATGTACGTGCCTTTGTTGTTTGCGAGATTATACATGTGTACAATACTTTTTCACCTCATCACACAGCTATGCGCTCTGAATTGTTTACACTTTTGGAGAAAGTAATTGTGGATCCAATCACAATGAACGATGCTGACGCTATCGTTGGTCTTATTGTTGCTACTTTGGATCAAAAAGAATCACCAATTCTTGTAGAAGTTTTGGAGCGTACTCGTATTATTGTTGCTAGAAGAAATTCACAGCTTGCAGTATATATTGGGAAAAAAAACTTTGCTTTGGTGCTTATTCCAATCTTACGGGACGCCTGCATAGCTGTTCGAAATGAAGCACTTTTATTTTTATCTTTAATTGTTAGTCGCTCTCGCTGGACGCAGGAGTTACTGAATCCGACCTTAGTAACAGCACACGGGGCGGTGCACGTGTGGTGTGGTGTCTCCCTGTCTTGGTTGAAGGATAAACTTCAAACGGCTCAGGTAGATGTAACGCTGTACGAGACGCTACGTGCCGCCTTGACTGGTAGGTTTGATGTGTTGTTGAGAGAGTCTATTGAGTTACAAGGGAACGACAAAATTACTTTTGTCCCCGCACTTACCCCATTGCTGCAATTAATGAGTCGATGCCAAGATGGGTTTATGAGAAACAAAGCCATGATTGAACTTGCGACCCTGGTTAAACAAGACACTTTTGCCTGGAAAAGTATTCTTTTAGTTCCTGGATGGTATGCAAGTATTGTTGATTTGTATCTTTACGAAGAAGAATTAGAGGATGATAAAAAAGCACCAGAGAAAAGTTTGTTTCTGACATCAACTGTGACAGTGTTGGTGAGGACTATTTTTCAAGCTCTCTTGCATGAGACGTATGGGGCCTCAGAGATGGAGTTGCTTGTGGCGTGCCTTATTAGACAGCGAGCACACAGATTACTGAATGCTTTACTGCTTGGTGTAGTAGAGGAATACAATATTTTCTTTGCTAGTCGTCATCAAATGATTGGTAGCGCGCACTTGGGTCTTGGTTCTCAGCATGCCGCTTCTAACTTTGCTGCATTTATTTTTACACTTGAAAACGTGCTGTTTTACTCAACCATAACTTGTCAGCTTAGCGTGGCTGCCCAAGGTGTTGAGCAACAGCGAAGGCGTAGTTATACAGAGGAGAATGAGTTGGTGCTCTGCGCCACAGGACGTGGTAAGCAGGAAGAAGAAGAAGAAAAATCAGATGAAGCCTCTGAACTTCAATTGTTTTACGGTGACGAGGCGATGCAATATCGCATTGCGCCTGATGGTGTTTGGCTTCACATGTCGCTTGCCATACAAACAATGTATCTCATAACGAGACACGCCGCTGTGCTAAACTTTGCAGGGGCGTGTGGAGGTGGCGGTGTCGGTGGGGTTGTCGGTGTCGGTGGTGGTGGGGGTGGTGATGGCAACGGGGGCGGTTTTGGCAGCAGCGGGAATATTAACAGCGCTATGGGTCTGGATTTCTACTCGCGGGAACGTCGTGGTCGCAAGGGTGGATTTTTCCGTTTGTTTGTGCGACTTTTTCGCGTTGCGTGCAATTTTACTTTGCGTGATCAGTATCAAATTGACAGCATTTTATTATTGTCAGAGCGTTGGGTGCGGCTTATTCCGAATGAACAGGGAACTTTTGTATTTGCGCTGCTGCGACGACAAATGGCAGAGCAAAAGGAGCACTCACCGTTTTCTGGTTCTATGATTATGATTTTAAGCCTGCATGAACTTCTTCTTCGACGTCTGCGTTTTTCAGTTTACGGGCCTTCAGCGCAGTTTGCCGATGCGAACTGTGAAATTCTTGCTTGTATTAAAAGTATTTGTCTTGTATACAGAAAACCTTTGAGCCAGCTACAAATTTTTAGTACTGAAAGCCTCTCTGACGAAGGTTCTATGCCACAGATTCAAATGGACACACTTAGCTGGCTCTGTTGTACCAGTCATAAAAATTCTATTGCGGAGTTTGTGGAGATCGCTTCGCGCCCTGACTATGACAGTTTTATACGTCACTGCACCTTAATTATGGAACGCGACCAGCTAACGGAGAAGGGAATGGTTTGGCAAATTGAGCAGGAGCATAACAAAATTATGTCACGGCTTCACCAAATTGTTACAAATTTAAATGTTGCCAGAAAGACTGTTCTTGATGGCTTGGAGCAGCAGTTGCAAGCTGCTGGTGCGGATAGGACTGAAATAAAAATGGCAGCAGAACGATATGGCCCACATGGGGCGCGAACACTTGCGATGGAAATGTTCAACAGTGTTTGGAGGCGTTTTATTGAACGCTGTAAAGGGACAATATGGGACTTTGACCCGGCTGGTCAGCGTAGCACCAAATACGTTCGTTTGTTTGAAGCAGAGCAGCAGCGACTTATCCGTCGAAAGTTTATATTTGATTCTAATGGCACTAATCATGCGAATATAACACCAATGGGATCGTCCGCATCTGCGGATCAGTTAGTAAAAAAGCAGTGCTTTAGTTTTCTTTGCAGGGAGCGTGTGGTGCTTTCTCCCTCAAGTGCTGAAAATGAAAAAGACGAGGAAGAAGAAGAAGAGGAAGAAATTAATGAGGAAAAGGAACATGGTAGTGTCGCTTCTCACCTTGCGTTAATCAAGCAGAAGCAGGAAGTGCGTTTCTCCATAGAGTGTGAAGCTCCTTACATGATGCACTGCTGGAGCGCAACATTTATGATTAGAGAGGGCGATGTTTGTGTTTTTTTTGATGACGAGAACAAGTCTTACAATCAACGAATAAGTGATGAGGCGAAGCTGTTGATAATTAAGCCAGGAAGCATAATTTATCCTGCTGGTAGTGTGGTTATGCTAGCTCCAGGTCGACGTTTTCGTATGCAACGAACTGCTCTTGAATTATGCTTTATTGACGGAAAGAGTATTTTGTTAAATTTTTTTACTATTACAAGCATGCGTGTCGCCGCAAAGGCTATACGAAGTGTGGCTGATCGGCAGAGAGTCGCCTATACACCTTTTTGTGTGCTGCATGAAAACCCAAGGAAGGAGTCACTTTTGGTACGGCAAACAGAACAATGGCGTGATTGTGAGATATCTAATTTTGACTACTTATTATGGCTGAACTTTTTTGCTGGTCGCACTCTTAATGATCTTACACAGTACCCTGTTTTTCCTTGGGTCATTGCTGATTACACGAGTGAGGAACTTGACCTTGAGAAAAGCACAACTTTTCGTGACTTTACACTACCAGTTGGCGCTTGCGGTGGGCCAGAATATCGCACTAAGGTAAAAAAGCGTTATGAAGAAACGAGACAGATTGGGGATGTCCCGGCTCACTACTTTACACATTACAGTTCATCTGCTGTTGTTCTATACTATTTGATTAGGGTAGAACCTTTTACAACGTTACATATTATTTTACAGGGCGGCCACTTTGATCATGCAGACCGCATGTTTCACTCAGTGGCTTCTTGCTGGCGTGGGGTAACAACCAACTCACAGGATGTTCGAGAGCTTATACCGGAGCTTTTTTACATGCCAGAGTTGTGTACTAACACAAATCAGGTGGGTTTTGGCTCTAAACAAGGAGGAGAAGCAATGGATTCACTTGAATTGCCACCCTGGGCTCATGGAGATCCTTATGTCTTTGTGTACTGCATGCGGGAGGCGTTGGAGAGTGACTATGTATCCTCAATGTTACACCACTGGATTGACCTAGTTTTTGGATACAAACAAAGGGGTAGGGAGGCAGTTGCGGCACTAAATGTTTTTAATTGTCATTCTTACGAAGATTTTGACAAGAACTTCAGTAATGATGCTGATCGGCAGTTGTTCATCGACTCGCTGGATAACATTGGACAAACACCAATTCAACTGTTTACACGGGGTCATGTTGAAAGACGTCTACAACATCTTGCAGATCCAGTTGATTGCTTTATTTCTATCAAAAAGATAAATATTTCTAGTATGTGTGCTCGTGTGACTTGTTTAACTGTTCTTGTTTCTGACCGTCTGCTTGTTGTTGGTGGAGGTGGAAATGCAATGCTATTCAAGCTCTTTGTCACTCCAGTTATGAAGCGCGCTGCGCAGCGCCATGCGTCAAATTTTGTCTCTAATACTTTTTTTGCTGATGTCTCTGTTGTTTCTATGCCAACCACAAGTGATGACTCTGGCACTGGTGGTGGCGACGCGCTGAAGGTTACAACATCAGCGACGACTACCTCAACATTGGCTGATGGCTCACATGTGAAGGCCGGTGATGGCACCAGTTTTATTTCCACCGCAGCACTCGGTCGCCCAAGTGTGGATATGACGGGTATTTTTGATCGTCGAACGGCACCGCTCCAACAAGGTGTGGTGCCAAACACAAACAACAGGGCAGGTGGCCCTTGTGAAACGGGGAATGTGGCAATACTTTGTTTGGAGAATGAAATTTTTGTGCTTTTTGGCGGTCTTTTTGACAATACTCTTATGATTGTTCCACTAAATTCTGCTTTTTGTGAGCAACGTTTGAGTGTGCACCGCGGTCGTGTTGTATGCATTGCCGCAAGCTCTGATAGTAAATATTTTGTGAGTGGCGCTGAGGACACCACTTTTATTGTTTGGGCATGTCACTTACATAACAGCCGCAGCAAGTTGCATACTCATTTGCTTTTTACCGTTTATGGCCACGAAGACAACCCAACAGCTGTGGACCTCAGCACTCAACTGGACCTTGTCGCTACGGCCAGTAGGGACGGGGTGCTTATGTTGCACAGTTTAATGAGTGGACGTCTTGAGCGCAGTTTGCGGCACCCGGAGAAATTTGCTATTGACCGCGTGCTTATTCAGGCAAGATGTTATTTGCCTAATATTTTGTACGCCTCTGCGGTAGATGATATCATACATCAAGTCAGTATTAATGGCGTTGAGTTGCGTTCAGTATCTGCGCCAGGTCGCATAACCGGATGGTGCGTCACACCGAAGCAGTACATTCTTGTCGTCACTGCACCACGCACCAAATCAACGTTGTCTGCGGATTCCAAAGGAACTATTTTTTTTATTCACAGTTTTTATCTTTTTGTTTTGCGATCAGTTTCTTGTTCTTTGGGAAGTTTTGCAGAGACACTGACATGCTGTGACGTCCACCCTCTAAATTCGCAGGTTATTGTGTGTGGCTCATCTGAGGGCTCACTGTTTTTACTGCGCATCACTGAGGCTGTCTAGTGGTTCTGCTGTTGGGGGGAAGGGGACACACACTTGCGTTTATGTGAGAACATATATGGTTTCTTTTATTTTTTCTGCACAATGACAAATAATGTTATTATCTCAGTCACGCAAAAATTCGTACATATGTAAGAGAGGGTGGTGGTGGGAGAAAAAAGTGCATGAGTTTTTGTGCGTGTCTTTAAAAAAACAAAAACAAAAGAAATACAGGAAAATATATATATATATATATATATATATATATATATATATAGCCGAATAAACTCTAGTTTAATTATTATTGTTATTATTATTATTATAAATGTATGTGTTTAAAATTAATGGTAAACGATCCAGTTAATATATATGTGTAATCAACAAAAGCTGTACATTTTAAAGGTATTTTTTATTTTTTTAAATTTTGAGCGTTTTGAACGGGTATCGTACACATTGCGGCGAGGTAATATTGAAGAAATAAGGAGCAGACAACGTGAACCAATTACAGAGTTTTTTTTTGCTGTGTGACAACTTAAAAAGAAGTGTTGGTGGAGGGAGGGAGGGAGGGAGGGTGGTGAAAGGAGAGGAAAAAAACAATATACCTACATATCTGTATATCCATATATATATATATATATATATATATATATATTTGCGTGTTAATTTAATGACGTTAGACTGGCACCGTAATTATACAATCTTGAGCAATGATGACTCTTACGGTCTTTCATGTTGCGGTGGGTCGCCTACAAGCTGCACCACTCGTGGATGGAAAAAGGTGTTGTACGAAAGACAACCATATGAGGATAACTACGTAGATCCGGAGCAGTTTATGCGGGAGTTAAGACAAAACGTTAATGTCAAGACTTATGAGTATGTTCAGGTGGTCATGGACACATTTGTTATTATACAGCAGTTATCCCTTGTAGTCTTTTTTCTCTTTGCGTTTAATACTATGTTTTCAAAGGAGGGGAATGCATACATATTGTTGTGGATTAACACTGCATTATTTAGTGTTTCTTTTTTTTTTCATGTGTATATAGAGCATAAGCAGGCGTTGGAGAAATGCGAGGCAGCTAAACCTCTTTTGTATCATCTGGTGAAACTAGCACGACGAGTGGTGCCCTTGGTGGCTATGTTTATTCTTTTTTCACCCGTTTTACAGACCCTTACTGTTACGTACAGCAACGACACTATTGTTGCCCTTAGCACTTTTGCAATGTGTATCCATGTGTTACTTACAGATTATAACTATCTTAACTGCTACACGCAAAAATGCAGGCAGAACACGGCAGTTAGTGCTTCAACATTTGGAACTATTCTTGTAGCTTCGCGTATTCAAAGCCTTCTTCATAGTGCGGTGTTAATCACATTTGGCATCTTATGCTTTATTCTTTCTCCGATCCCAAGGCACCATCTTAAGCGCATCTCTCTGACCGCACACGTAGGGCTAACATTTGCTCTTTTTGGACTTGCAGCTGGTTGTTTGACGCAGGCCCCGATGCTTGCTGCATTGTATTGTTTGCTTGTTGTTGCTGTTACGTTAATTATTCCATGGTGTTTTGTTACCCTCCACGGTAGCGTGAAGAGACAAATTAACGGTCCATGGGATGAGGCAAAACCGACTAATAGTGCAGCTGCTGCTGAGTGGGCAAATGCTGGTTTACTGCGATGATGTGTTTTATGATTTGTGCACTACCATTATTAGTGTTATTATTATTAGTAGTTTGTTGGTGTTTTAATTTTTTAAATGATAAGGAGCTGGCGTATAATTTATTATTATTATTATTATTATTATTGTTTTATATACATAATATTGATTGTTTACAAGGTTTGTTATTATTTTGAGTAACCTTTAGAAAAACCACAGAAGGTAAACGTATATATATCAAAGAAATAACGACTGAGGGGGTAAGAGTGGGGAAAAGAAGGGATACTGTGAAAGAGAAGAATTTAAAATAGAAAAAATAAAAAACAAAGAGCGAAGAGAGAAAAGAAAAAAGATTAAAAAAAAAAAAGTGGTGGTTGGGGGGGTGGGTGGGTGGGAATAAAAGTGGAAAAAGGATAAAAAAATAATCTTGGGTGTGTTGATTTATGTAATGCGGGAGCACAACTACTACGGGGGCTATGCATTAGTTCGACCAAAGACACATGCCGCAGGAGGCACTAATAGCACTGTTTCCACTGCGGACCCCAAGCCGGCGGAGACTACAGGACTTTCCCGAATGAACTTCTCCGCGAGCAACACCGACTGGATGCCGTCACTCATGACGCCTGCCGCTGAGGCACGTAACATGGTGACGCCAATTTGCGCAATGTCATCATCTACAACGCCTCCTCCCGAGACCTCAACACGCACCACGATTTTTCAGGCTCTTTGGGGCAAGCGCAACTTTTACCGCGGTGTTCCTCTCTGTGTTTCGAGTAGCAATTCTGCAAAGACTTCTTCAACTCCTACGCTGCCCACAAATGCGACTAAGGCGACAAAAGTCAGTAGTGTTTCTGGTGTTTTTTCACACGACAAACTCTCATCGAAGCTAGGACAGGATAATGAGGTAAAGAAAAAACTACCTACAATTCCACTTCCCATTGGCAGCGACACATGGACAGCTTTTACTGATACTGTACGTACAGCAACGTCTGCTGTTGTTGCAACACGACAGACTTTGAAGCGCCCAGTGGCTCCAATGGCTGTTGGCATTACTGAGGCTGACCTTGAGAGAGGTATTGACTCGATACGCATAGGTCCAGAGCCACTCTTTCGTGATCTGTTTGCTGCTTCTTTTCCTATAGAAAGACCTGCTTGCACTGATCTTGTGTATAACAATATGAATAGTAGTGTGCTGAAAGAACCCATGACTGTGGATGGTTTTGTGACTCTGCAAAGGGTGCAGCAGCAGCAACAACAAGAGCAGCAAGCCCATCGTCACCCTGTTCCTCCGGCACCGATTTCGGTGAGTCCTTTGTTGTCTCCACATACCCCGGAGAACACGGAATCAGTAGAAAATCTGCTGTCGCAACAAAAGTTGACGGATTCTCCTAAACCACACACTGACGAAGGGCATTACGTACCGCGCGCACTACTGGACGAAATCAACATGGGCACCACAAGTATACCACCTTCCCCAAGTAGTGCACAGCAGCAGGGGACTGGCGCGGGCTTGCAATTTGCCGTCACCAGAGGCGGTGGCTCTTTTTATGGGGTTCAACAGGGTGGCACTTTAAAGGAGGGCGATGAGGAGCTGCAGCTTTTTGACGATGACGAGGATGCTGCAGAGCGCATTAGGTGTGCTATTAACATTCTCATGTCGCTTTCTGTTTCTGAGAACAACGCCACTGTGGACACTGACGCTGGCTGTGAGGCAAAGAGGGGCGGCCTGGAGCTTGACATGGAATGGTTAAGTGCGTTAAGCAGTAGTCAACAACAACCTTCATTTTTTCACGGTTTTTAGCAAAAGAGTACTTTATATCAGTGGTTACATACATACATATATTTATATATATATACATGTATTGAGGACTGCAGTAGAGTCTCTTTTTTATTGTTTTTTTCTGGTAGGAGTAATATATGTGTATATATGTATATACATGTATTACCTTAAGAAAGGAGTTTGGGTGTAAAAATAGGGTGGTTTGGGGAGTTTTGAAAAAAAAAAATAAATAAATAAATAATAATAATAATAATAATAATAACAGCAGAAAACCAATAATAATAGAATAGTTAATTAATTAACATATTTATATTAAATTTTTAAGTAAGTAAATAGGAAAATATATGTTTGGGGTTGTGGTTGTATATCTACATGCATATATATATATATATATATATCTAGACGTATGTATGTGTTATATGTACATAAAGGCTGCTGAAGGATGAAGATATGTGTGGTGGTGACAGGTGAAAGAAAAAGCAAAGGATTAGTATATTGTCTGGAGCATAATAGAATTAAATGGGTGTAATGAGGGGTTGGGGGGAAGGTTTTGATGGATGAACGTGTGGAACTAAAGGTGGTGATAGAGCGATGGCGTGTGAACGACAGGCGCTCCAGTTGAGGAGAAAGAAAATATAGTTTTGACATAAAAAGCGAAACTTTGGGGTGTCAATCCTACGATATCCACACCTAGCCCCACCCCAGTTCTCTTTTCCCTCCTTTTTTTTTTTTTTTTTGTTTTATGACTTATAATATTTTTATGGACAAATTATTATTATTAGTATTATTGTTATTATTTTTTGTATGGGTAGGTAGTTGGGGAGTTGCATTAACGATGTGCATTCATTTTTTTTTTTTTTTTTTTTTTAATAAAATTTATTTAGCATAAATTTTTGTTATTTTTGTTAGTTTGTCTAAAGAAAAAATAAGGATGACGTAAATTTGTCAGGAAATATATACCTGCTGCAGCTGCACATCTAAAAAATAAATTATCTGACTGAAGGCGCTATACATATATATGAGAGGTATTTGGTTTTTGCCACTGTACAAATAATCGAAAAAAAATATATATATTTTTATATTATTTTTATTTCATTTTTTTTTTTTTTTGTTTTCTTTGCGCACACATACACACATATATATATATATATATATGTTGGTTGGTAGTCATTTATTTTAACAAATTGCGGATGACCGCCGCCGCGATGGACAAGCAAAAGGTGAAGAAAGGCGCTGAGGAGGTTGCAAAAGGGTCTTTTGCACATCAACAATGCGAGTCTGCTGTGGACGAAGTTCTTGGCTCTGTGAATACCGTGCAATATCTTATAAAGAGTATTGAAGAGATAACAAATACGGCCTTTCGTAGAGATCGTATTAAATGCATATCGTCAAGGCCTTGCAAAGATGGCAATAGCGCCATTGAAGAAGAAGGTAGTGGTGGTAACTCTAGTGACAACGGTTCTTTAGCCGATGGAGTGACGGCGGGATACATGTGGCGCCGTGTGCGTAGTGACTGTGAAAAAGGAGATATTCTTCTTATTGAAGAACAGATGATTGGCAGAACTAGTGACACTGCTCAGCCTGACAAGCGCACCGTTGAAAACGTTGAGAGAAGTTTGCGCCACGAGCTTATTCATGCTTTTGATGACGTACGTGGCATCATTGAGGCGTCCGACTGCACTCATCAGGCCTGCAGTGAGATAAGAGCGGCGCGGCTTAGTGGCGACTGTTTTGTTGGACAGGAGCTGAGGCGTGGACGGTTGGACCCGCTGCGTAGCGGCATGTTGTGTGTGAAGCGGCGTGCCACACTTGCGGTGGAAAAAAATCCTGTTTGTCGTGGTTTTTCAGAGAGGGCGGTTGAGCGTGTGTTTCAGCGATGTTACTCGGACTATGAGCCTTTTGCTGCACCGATTTATGAGTTGGGAAGCTATGGCGAAAAAAAATTTAACATGCGACTTTGATATTGTTATGATGATGGAAAGAAGGAAAAGGTGTTGGGGGGAGTGGGTCAGTGGGTCGGCAGGGAGGATGGAGGGGACATATTTGTTTTTATTTATTTATTGCATTATTATTATACATGTATACGTACATATATACGTGTGTCTATATTCCCATATTGCTTTTTCATTATATAGATACATACACATAATGTTTTTTTTTTTTAATTATTGTTATTGTGCAACACTCTAATCAATAAAAAAAAAAAAAAAAAAGGGAGGGGTGGGGGCAGGGGGGCAAAGACGAAGAGACTGTGTGAAATGGCACTGCGTGTTAAAAATCAGACGGCGCACACGGGTTTTATAAGCTCTGTTACACCGCTTGTGTCACACATTAGTCAAGGAACCAAAAGTTCGAGAACCCGTTTAAAAGGGTCTGCGAAAACAACAAGTACTTCGCGGCTGCAACGGAAAACTTTAAGTGGCGATGCCGCCGCGCAAAGAAGGCGGAACTTGAAATACAACAGCGGCACTAATACCGTCGCGTCTTTGCCCGCCAGTAACACCACAGACATGACAAGGTCGTTGGTCAGTAGTACTTGTGCGCGCGTGAAAGTGCTTCGCGTCACGACGGATGTTGCCGTGTCGCGCCTGCAGCGGTGGGCTCGTGGGATGATTCTTAAAAAGATACTAAGGCAATGCGGTGCGTTGACGGCGCGCATCAGAAATATTCTTGACATGGAGCTTTCGCTGTGGAGGCTTCGTGTGCGCATGGCAAAGCGCGTGCTGCGCGAGGCGTTTAATGCGTATGCTGTTGTTTTTCAGGGCTGTGATGAGAAAATGCAACGGGAAAAAATGGCAATTTTTGTTACTACTGTGGCGACTTTTATGCGTACAAAGAATGATACGATCATCGTAAATAAAAAAATTAGACTCATGCAGCTACACGCGGTAAATGTAATTCAAAGGGCGTGGACAAACTCGGTCTTCTTTCGCCAACGCCAGTCTTTGTCAGTGGAATACAGAATGCAACGACTGCTTATGAAACAGGAGTCTATCGAAAGACGTGACTACGTGCGACAGTGGTTCTTATTTCTTGTTCAATCTCATCAGCTATTTTACAATAATCCGTTGATGTTGAGTGAGGGTTCTATTCTGCGAACTCTTGCGCCGTGGGAGCGTGTCGTAATGGAGAGTGGTGAGGCTGGCTTAGACATGGTGCGCAATTCATTCTCTTCTGTCAGCAATAACGCGTTAAAAGTATTGGCACGAGATTCGGTGCGCTCTCCTACACTCTCAACGATACATGCTGACCACTCCTTTGTGCGCTTATCAATTGCTAATCCGCATCACGTGAGTTTTTTGCAACGCGGTAGTTACATAAACACTGTCGATGAGTTGTCGACTACCACTGCTGGTGGGCAGGTGCGTGATAGTTTGGCGAAAACAACTTTTTGTAAACGTGCTGAACCGGCGTTTGTGCAAGGTTGTTTACTTGAAACAGGCCATTTGGATTTTTTTTCATCTACGGGAGGACGTCCGCAGAGTTTGGGACTACCAGAGAACTACTTTGCCGGTGTTTTGATAACCACGTCTGCAGGACCCCTGCAGAATGTGGAACATGTTCTTGAGCCGGTGAAGAGTGCTTTTTTTTGCATTGGCAATGTTTTTTTGCGTGAGGCTATGCGGTCTTTTTCTATTTTTAAGGAGCTTGATCTGCGTTTTAGATCAAGAGATAGCGGATTTAATAGTGAGCAACATAAACAACAAGTAATGTGGGGTGCAAGTTCTAATTTTACTTGTTTTTTTAAAGATCACCCCGCGAATGCTCATTTTTTTAATCCTGTTTTGAGAAATAAGGGGGAAAAAATAATGGCATCAAAGGCGTTGGATTACACTTTTAGCACCGCAGCAATGGGAAAAACATGGGCCGAGTTTTACCGCTCTATAAACCTTTGCGAAAATTTAGATGATGTCAATGCGCTTAGTTTCTTATCAAAAACAGACATGATAGATTTATCTACAAGAAAAGATTGTTTTTTTTCTGATAGTAAAATGTGTGCATCTAGTGGTTTTCTTGCGCTTTCCGTTACACAGTCACAGTCAAGTTTTGCTGTGCCTGAGCACTCACCGACTCCTTGCAAATATATTGCAATGAAAACGTTGTCTTTGGGAAATACCTTTTTTCCACGCGATGTTGAGGTGATGTACGAGATTGAGCGGCTTTTAATACGTGAGTACCACCATCGCATAAAAATTAATGAGGAACTTGCTGCAGAGGTTACGGCTCTTGAATGGCTCATGCAAAAAGAGCATGTTAAATCGTTGGGGAAGAGAAATTAGCAAATGTCAAAAAGATGTAGACGCAAAAACCACCTTGGCATAAGACGGTGGAAAGACCTATGTGTTTTAAGTTTTTTTTTTTTTACATTGCAATATACATACACACACACAAACAGGTGTATTTTTGGCTGTGTGACAAGTTTGAGATATTGCTTGCCTTATTGTTTATATATCCGTATTAAAATAAATAAATAAATAAATAAATAAATATATATATATATGTATATATACCTAAATAAAAATAAAAAGGTACTTTTTTATTTTTTTTTTATACACACATACACATAACTATATACATATAAGCAAGCATATAGACGGATAATATTACAACTACTAGTAATAATAATAGGTACTTTTAGTACAACAAATCTAAAAAAAAAAATAAAGATAAGGGGGAGGAGGAATTATTGTGCGAATAAAGCAGGTAGGTATGCGGCGGCTTGAGTCTCAGTTCCGTACATTTATACTTTTGTTGCTGTGGCAGCAGCGGCGAAATAAGTCATCTAAACGAAATACACTAGGATCCCGTGTACTGTCGCCACCGTCGCAAAACTCTTTGTCGTCATCACGATGGACGCGAGGTAAAAAATTGACTCTAACGGCTTCTGAGCTCTTGAGGTCTGAAGATGTAGCGGAAAATGAGGAGCGGCTCAATGTTGAGCGGCATTTTTCTGTTGCGATGACGCATTTGAGGGCGCCAACTGTGAGTCCGCACGTTGTGGAGGAGGGAAAGAAGCAGAAGTGGAAGGATATTGTGTCAACTCTTAACGCTGACGGCTACGCCTATCCAAAAAATGACGCCGGCGCCGCGCCATCATTTTTTGACGAGGGCGGCGTTGACATTCGC
Source organism: Trypanosoma caninum (assembly GCA_036321205.1). Lineage (NCBI taxonomy): Eukaryota > Euglenozoa > Kinetoplastea > Trypanosomatida > Trypanosomatidae > Trypanosoma > Trypanosoma caninum. The sequence continues at coordinate 71,769 of JAWVMR010000033.1, read as the reverse complement.
TGCGCCGTGAAACGGCGGGGCGCGCGCGGAGCGGGGCGGTCGCGGCACGAGTCTCTTTCGCCTGATGTACTTAGGCTTTCTGCCGGCAACACCAAGCAGCATGGCTTTGCGCTTGCCGGGGAGAGCAATCTGTCGCCCGCGGACCCAACAATTGAGCCTGAGTGTGAAGAGGGACGAAATGTGTATGGTGACACTCCTGTGCAAATTACTGATATGCTAAAGGAGCGTTTGATGGAGCTTAAGGCGGAAAAGCTGCGTGAAGATCGCAACGACACTTATTTGCCCCGTCGTCTTCGGTTGTTGCCAGACTCTGAGGTGCAAAAAATGCTCAAACAGCAGAAGACTGAAAGGGAATTTTTTGCGGGGGGCAAGTTTTCTGGAGGAAGAGGAAAAGCAACGACATTGGCAAACATTGAAGAAGGTGACAATACCGGTTGTGGTGCAGTAGGTACTGATGTGTTGATGACACAAGAGTCAAAATCTGCCATTTCTTCTTCTTACCCTGCTGTTGAAAGTATTTTTTGCAGATCTGCAGACTTTATTCCTGGTGGCTCTCTGCACGACCCTCTTACAAAATACACAAAGGATTTTAATAATTTTAATGAGAACCCAAATGGTTCTTCTGTCAGTTCAGTGTATCTTCTTCGCTGTTTACCACGTGCAGGTTTCTGTAGCCGACGGGAGGCACTTTCTATTATTGCCAGCGGTCAGGTGCGTGTTGACAATGTTGTTGAACGAAATCCATTTCGTCTGGTGCGAGCAGAAAACAACATTCATGTGGATTCTCACAGCGGTCGTTTGCGTTTTGCGCCACCGCGGCTTTGGATGTATCACAAACCTGCACATGTAATCGTTTCTAGAAATGATGTGGCTGGCCGAACCATCATTACCAAACATTCACGCATTCTTGGCATGGATCACCTTGTCCCTGTGGGTTCTCTTCCAATGCGAGCCCATGGTCTTCTGCTACTTACCAACGACGGGGAGCTTTCAAGTTTTTTGGAGAATCCAAGATCAGCAATTCAGCAAACATACTTGCTTCGTGTTCGCCCTGCTGTCGATCCTGTGCTGGCTCATAAGCTGAACACGGAGGGCATAATGGTGAATGGGAAAAAACTAAAAAATGTGGAATTTTTTGTAAACCCGGCAATGAGATCTCGTTTTTTTCTTAAAGTAAAGGTAAGAGGTGAAATGATTCCTATTGCTCATCTTATGCAGCATCTTGGACGCACTGTGGAGCGCGGGGGTCGCATTTCTTTTGGTCCATTTTCTATGACCGGGCTTGCTGTCGGCTCTATTCGCGAAGTAACGGTCCCACCGTATTACATGCGGCACTCAGGTGCTATTTGGAAAGAATTTATTGAGCGTGATTGGCCATTTTTTCGTAGGCAGCGCATTACTCGACTGCGTCGTTTGAGCCGCTACCGAGAACTAAGCCCCAAGGAGTTGGAGGAGCTTGATAACTTTACATACGAGGAACTCAAGGATACATTGAGCTTTGAATCTCAGGAGTTGGCATCGGCGTCTGAAGAACGATTGTCATATGTTTCTCTTCGTAATAAGTTGGATGAGGAACCGTTACCGAGTGAGTTTGGAACTGCTGATTTTGATGGTGAATACGGGAGTTATGGGGATGACAAAATCATTGAAGATATCACTGCAGTTTCTTAACATTATTTTGTTGGTCACATTTTTTTACTTTTATTTATTATTATTTTTGTTGTTATTAATTTTTTTTTTTGATCTGATTGCTAACTAAATGCATTATATATATATATATGTATGTTGTTTATACCAGATCAAAGAAGAAAAAAACACATGTTAGCTGTTATTTATGATAACAATACTTGCATTTATGTGCGTTTTGGATGTTTTTATCAGAGGCCAAGGAAAGCTGCTAAAATTAACTTGTGATAAAAAGTAAGGAAAAAATATAATCTCTAAAAAAAAAAAAAGGCGTATCAAAGAAAAAAAATTTTTTTTTTGTTTTATTTAAAGGTCATATATATTTATATATTTTTTTTTTATAATGTTTGCCGACTACGAAAGTGTTTTGCGCACCGATTTCTCCCTTGATGATTGCCCACGCATTGGGCCATTTACGTGGCACAACGTTCCGGGTTTGGAATGCCAAGATGAGATGGCGGAGGAGGAGGATGCGCTTACTCTTAGCTCGTACAGCTCACTTAAACATTATACGAAGCGCAGTGATGATTTTGGGGTCTTCCCCTCTACCGGGGAGCAGCTGACGGATGACCCACTCAGCACAGGCAATCGTCTTAAAACAGATATGCGTGCATGGAAACTTATGAAATCTTGTCCTGTCCCCCGCAGTATTCCTAATCTTGACATGAAAAAAGGAACCACGACGTTGGGCTTTCAATTTAATGGGGGTATTATTATTGCTGTGGATTCGCGTGCTTCTTCGGGACAGTACATTTCCTCTCAAACAGTCATGAAAGTGTTGGAGATCAATGATTACCTTTTGGGAACAATGGCAGGAGGTGCCGCAGATTGTCAGTACTGGGAGCGTGTATTGGGCATGGAGTGCCGGCTGTGGGAGTTGCGCAATGGCTGTCGCATAACAGTGTCAGCTGCAAGCAAAATTCTAGCAAATATAACCTACTCATACCGTAATTATGGTCTTTCGATGGGAACAATGCTGGCTGGTTGGGACCAGTTTGGACCTTCATTGTATTATGTGGATGACAAGGGTACGCGCGTAAAACACCATCTTTTTAGCGTAGGTTCCGGTTCTATTTACGCATACGGTGTTCTTGATGAGGGTTACCGTACGAACCTCAGTCTTGAGGAAGCATGTGATCTTGCGCGTCGGTCCATTTTTCACGCAACTTACCGTGATGGGGCTTCTGGTGGTATTGTTACTGTGTACCATGTACACGAAAGGGGATGGACGCAAATATCACGCGACGACCAGACAAAATTATATGACATATACAACTAATACACGCACACACACACAAAAGCAAAGAGAAAGTTTGGGGATAAGAGCTTTTTGATTAGAAGTAGTACATAAATATATATATATATATATATTAAAATTTTGTGGCACACACAAAAAGCAACATTTGCAAAACTTGAAAAAAAATTAAATACCATTTTTGCTTTTTTTGTTTATTGGTGTTGTAAACAAGACTATATATATATAGTATTATTGTTTTGAGCCCGCAAAAGCGACACTTGGTCGTTATTGCTTTACTTTGGGAGCAGTTTTTTGTGTGTTTATCTTTTAAACGGGATATTTATTCTATTTTTTTTTTTTTTTACTTACATTATTATTTGATTGATGTTGGTTTGTCTGTGCTCTTTTTTTTTTTTTTTTTTTTTTTTTTTTTTTTTTTTTNTGAAGCCCGCTGGTGTTGGTAGTGACCGGACGTGTTATAACTGCGGTCAGACCGGCCACATGAGCCGCGAGTGCCCCATGAAGCCCGCGGGCCCCGGCGCTGATCGTGCGTGTTACAACTGCGGTCAGACCGGCCACATAAGCCGCGAGTGCCCGACGAAGACCGCTGGTGGTGCTGGCACTGATCGTGCGTGTTACAACTGCGGCAGGAGCGGCCACATAAGCCGTGATTGCCCGACCCGCCAGGGCAGCGGCTTCCAGTCTGGCGCTCCGCGCGGCCGTGCCTGTTACCACTGCCAGCAGGAGGGCCACTTCGCCCGCGAGTGCCCCAACGCGGTGAACGGCGGTGCCCCTCGTGGCGGCGACGCCACATGCTACAACTGCGGCCAGCCGGGCCACATGAGCCGCGCCTGCCCCGTGAAGTAGGCGAAAAGTACCACCGCCGGTTGCGTGTCAGTCTGGCGGCAAGTCGATGTTTTTAGTGTTAGGCACGGAATAATGCGCGGCGTTAATGAAACCTTTTTTTTTTTTTTGGTGATATGTCTTTTTTAAGGACTACCATCCTATGGTTTTGGTGCCAAGCAAAAAAAATAAAAAAAAAAAAAGAGATGAAAAGAATAAAAATAAATGGTAAAGGAATAACTATAAGGTAACTTTAAAATAAAACACTGATAATACGAAGAAGGGTTTATGGGAGGAGAGGGGATGGACCTTTTAAACAGACAAAAAAAAAAAAAATTGAGGAGGGCAGAGTGACTTAGAAATAATAACTTATGTTTATATATATATATGTGGTGAAGCCGGTTATTCACAGTTACAAGCACACCCACATATGCGCGCATACACATATGTATATACTTTTTTATTAGTCAATATATTTATATATATATAGAGAGAGAGGGAGATAGACATACAAAAGCAAAATCAATATTTTGTTTTAGGGAGTAGATGAATAAAGAAAATGGCAATGATGAATGAGTATTTAGTATAAAAATCTTACCAGTAACGGCAACAACAGTACCCACGCACATCTTTTTATGGTAATGATAAAATGTAGTAGTATTAATAAATTGATTAAAACTGAATAATTAGTTCAACGTTACAGTGACAAAGAAAATAATAGTAAGAATAATGTTAAGAATAATAAGGTTGCATTAGTTGAAGACTGAATTTGCTCATAAAACGCATTACGTAACCTAGAAAAAAGTGCTATTATTTTTATTATTCTTATTTTTATTTTTATTCTTGTTATTATTATTATTGTTGTTATTATTATTTGTGTGTTGTTGAAATGCATAGGGATGATACTGTTTGCCGTTATTTTTTTCTATTTATATTGTTATTTTATGTGATTATTATTACCATTATTCTTTTTTGCTCCCAATCTGCTTGTTTCGGGTTTTCTTAGGAATATATTTATTATTATTATTTACTTTTGTTTTTTTAAACGTGGATATGTTCTTTTTTTTTTTTTTTTTTTTTTTTTTTTTTTTTTTTTTTTGGTTGCGTAAGATATTAATAGGTGGAGGTAAGAAAAAACTTATGAGAATGGGAATGTAAAAAATAAATAAATAAAGGGTTCTTAAATTAAATTAATTATTTTATTCTGTTTTCTTTTGTTTTTGGCGGTTTTGTGTGATTCTTCTGCGTGCAAAATTATATATATATATATATATATGTATTTAGTCTTTGTGTGTGTATAGTTATGTGTGTTTTTGCTGTTCCGTGGACGTGTCGTGTGAGATGGCGGATATTGGATGAGGTGTATTGTGTAGTTGATACCCGACTCTGCAACACACACTTATGCACTATTCAGAGCTATTAGCGCTTGATCTGTGTGTTGGGTCGTGGTTGCAGCCAGTTGTGCATTTTCGATACAAAATTACTTTTGAATTTTAGTTTTTTGTTTATATATATATGTATATATATATACTGTTCTTTTGTGCTGCCTCCATCCTTTTTTCTTTTTTTTTTATTTTCATTTTTTCTACATACATATTTATATGTACATATATATGTAGGAGAAATGAGGAACGGAGGTGGAGTGGGGGAGGGAAGAAGTAAAAAATGGACGGAGGTGATGTGGAGAGGAGAGGAAAGAGCGCGTTGCGTCGGCGGCTGTGATGTGTGGTGCTTTTTTTTTTCTTTTTTGTGGTGGGGGAGATGTCAGTGTGGAAGACTGAGGGACTTCAATATAAAAAAACAAAGAAATAGAAATAGAAATAGAAATAAAAAATTTCTCTACTTTCTATTTCTATTTCTATTTCTTTTTTTTTTTTTTTTTTGGTGCTGTGTGTTCTGGTGTTTGGGGTGATTTTTGCTGCTGGTGGAGTTTGTGTTGTGGCTGGTTGGGCGTCGATGGCAGTGATTTTGTATTTTGGTGAAAGGGGCAGCGGTGAAGAAAGAAAAGAAGAGAACTGAGCAGTTGATTGGGTAAGTTCTTTTGTTTTTGTGCTGGAGTTGCCTACATTGGTGGGGGATGGTGCTGTGTGTGTGGCGGGTGGTGTTATTGTTTTTATGGCTTTGCGTGGTAGTGTGCGTGTTGGTTAGGGAAGATGGAGTGTTATCGTTATCACGACTTTAAAAATAACCATTAAAAAAAACAAAAACAAAAAAAAAAAAAAAACTGGAAATAAAAAAGAAGTTTTTTATACTGGGGTTTTATCTTGATTTATTTCTGCTATGCCGCTTTGTATGCAAATAGACGAAAACAAAAAAATATATCATTCCTATTATTGTTTTCACTGCGCAAACAAAGCAAAGTGTGAAATTACCAGTGCGGGAAGAAGTTTAAAGCAAGATACGGAGGTTATTGAGTAGAGAGAATACATATATATATATATATATATATATATATATATATATATAATATAATATAATAGTAAGTAGGCAATTTAATAACAAGACAGAGGGGAACCAATTGTATACACGCACGCGCAGGTACGTATATTGGTTGTGCATAGGTGTCAATAGGGTGTAAAAGTGATACAAAACAAAACAATATATATATATATATATATATATAGTAATAGTTATAAATAATTTATTACTTGGATATGGTGTGTTATCGCTGTGGTGGTGTTGGGCACACCAGTCGTGACTGCCCCAAACCCGTTAATGAGAGTCTTTGCTTTCGCTGCGGTCAGTCAGGCCACATGTCAAAGGAATGCGCGAGTGATGTAGATGCCAAAAATGCTCCGTGTTTTTTTTGTCAGCAGCCCGGGCACCGCGCGCACAACTGTCCGCTGGCCCCGCCGGAGGAGACGCAGCAGCCCTGCTACAGATGCGGCGAGAATGGCCACCTCTCGCGCGAGTGCACAAACCCACGTTTGCCGCGCTCGGAGCAGCCTTGTTTTCGTTGCCATAAGGCGGGCCACTACGCACGCGAGTGTCCAGACGTCATTGATAGCGTGAAGTGCAACAACTGCGGGATGACGGGCCACATCGCGAAGCGCTGCAGTGAGCGGGGGCAGCGGGGGCAGCGGGCGCCGTACCCGTGTTATCGCTGCGGCGTCCACGGCCACGTCGCCCGCAACTGCCCGAACCCGCGGCTGCCTGTCGAGGAACAGCCCTGTTATGTGTGCGGGCAGAAGGGACATGTCGCCCGGGACTGCAAGGGGACTGCGCCCATGATGGTCTGAGTGCTGCGCGGGCGGCTGAGTCGACAGGAGCAAAATAATAATGCGACAAATTTAACGGTAAGGGAAAGAAAATAAAAACTAAAGAAGACTTAAAAAAAAAAAAAAAAAATTTTTTTGAAAAGGGCAGTAAATAAAAAAACATTTTTTTTTTTTTTTTTTTATTTCTTGCTGTTAATAAAACAAAAAAAAAAGTAACAAGGAGCTGACACCAATCATGATAACTTTGTAGTGCGATGGAATTTCTGTATAGTAGTAACACTAAAGATTTTTGCAAAAGACAATTAGCTAATTAAGATTTGCCTGATTAGCATGAGTGTGTATATATACATATGCATGTATGTATATATAAATACATGTGATTAAAGAGGGGGGGGGGGAATTTTTTTTTTAAGCAAAAAAAAAAAAAAATAAAAAAAAGAGTAAACAAAGTTACGAAAAAACAATCTTGCCGTTATGCATGTTTATACTGTCTGTGTTATTTATATATTTAATGCGTGTATCTGTACCATGGCTTTTATTATTACTTATTGCTTGTTCTTATATCAGACATACACACATTAAAAAAAAAAAAAAAAAAGGGAAAAAGAGATTGTGCATCGCAATGGTATTAAATGATGAAGTGCTTCAGGGAAGGAGATAAAAAGTAAAATTATAGACTTATTAATGAACGTATTTTTTTATGCAAGCATTGGTCGACTAGTGATATATATATATCTTTATTTATTTAAGGTTTTATCTAAAGCTTTCCCTATCAAAGAGTTTTTTTTTTCTTTTTTTTTTGTTTGCTTGTTTATTTATTTGTGGAGTATTCATGTACTTTGTGTAGACTTGTTGTTGTGATTTGTAGGTGTGTTGTTTGTATTATTACTTTCTTACTGCCTTTTATTTATATTTATTTATATTTATTGTTATTTGTGGTGGTTTGAAGTTATAGTTTAAAGGAAATAATTCTTTAAAGGGAGAAGAAAGCACATATATATATTATAACAAAAGAAAATCTGTTAAGAAAAAAGAATAATATTACTAACTTTGTTAAAGCTTTTGACGACCGACCTGACTGACGAGTTTAAAAAAAAAAAAAAAAAAATAAAGAAAAAACTAAAAAAAAAAAAAAAAGAGAAAGAAGGAAGGAAGGAAGGAAAGATTGAAGTAACGTATTCAGAAAAAACAAGGCAAAAAGAGGTAGTGTAGTGTGTTTGTGGGGTGTACATAGTTATACGGCAATTTTTAGTCTGGAAGGGAAAAACGGGGAGAAGAAAAGAAAAAATTAAGATAACAAAGACGTTTTAAAAAAAACACCAACAGCAACAACGTAGTCAAAAAAAAAGAAAAGGAATCAAAGAGAAAGTTTTTGTGTGTGGTGGTGTGTTCTTAGTTGTTGTTTAAAGGGTAGAGGGTGAAAAAGAAAAAAAGAAAATCAGTAAAAACAAGAACTAAACTAAACAAGACGAAACAATACCAACAACAACAACAAGAAATAAGAAAATAAAAAGAACGAAAACATAGGAGAAATGGAGTTACCTTTGACTACAGCCGAGGTTTTTCATTTAAACAATGTTACTGGGGGCCTCAAGCCCGGAACAATCTCCTACAAGTCACTGACGCTGCAGAGCGATAAGTACGTATGTGTTCGTGATGTTCAGGCTGATGGTCAAGCATCGCTTGTGATTGTAGACTTGGAGAAACGTGAGAGTATGCGAAATAACATACGCGACGCGGAGTCCGCAATCATGAATCCAAAGTCAAAAATACTTGCGCTCCGCAGCGGCCGCAACTTGCAGGTGTATGATGTGGATGCACCCAAACGGCTTAAGGCAACATTGTTTACAGAGGATGTTGTTTTTTGGTGTTGGATAGATGATCGGACAGTTGGCTTGGCAACTGCCACGGCCGTTTATCACTGGAGCCTAGACACACCAGAGGGCGCGCAGCCTGAGCGCATCTTTGAGCGTCTGCCAGAAATGGACGCCTCAGTGCAAATTTTGAACTATTGCGTAGATGAACAACATATGTGGTTTATGCTGTCTGGTGTGGCGCGTGTGGCTGGAGGAATGGTAGGGAAAACACAGTTATACAGCGTTGAGAACCGCGCCGCGCGTGTTGTGGATGGTCATACAGGCACGTTTATTTTGACTAGCACCCCGACAGAATCACGCGTGTGCAATATTATGTCTCTGGCGTGGAACAATCCACCACAGAATGGTAAGGTGCAGATTATGGAGCTTCCCACAGGCTCTAAGAAGGATATTACACTTCAACGCCGGGTTGAGGATTTGCCACTTTCCCCAGGTGATTTTCCTGTAGTTATGCATATGTCTTCACGATTTCAGTTGCTTATAATTGTCACAAGTCGTGGAAATGCCATACTAATGGATATTTTTACGGGCTTTATTATTCAATCCCAACAAGTAACTCCTAACGTTGTTTTTTGCGGAACACCCTACAGCAAAACTGGTGGACTTCTTTGCATTAACGCTCAGGGCTCTGTTTTCCACGTTTCACCTAACGAAACTGGTATTATTCCGTTCGTGAAGAATCAAATGCGACGACCAGAGCTTGCGTTGCGTATCGCCTCTTCTGCCAACTTGGGTGGTGTTGAGGAGCTCTGTCTGGCGCAGCTGGAAAACTGTTTTCGCATAGGCGACATAACCGGGGCGATTACTGCGTGTTTAAAGGCCCCTAACAACTCGTTGCGTGTGCCTGAGGTTCTTGCACGTTTTGTTCATTTTCCTACTCAGGCTGGCAGCCCACCCGCTATCTCCAGCTACTTTAAGATGGCTCTTGCCGAAACAACATTGAATGCACATGAGTCAGTTGAGCTTGCACGTGCTGTTGTGCCAAAGGGCGGTGCAACATTTATTAAACAACAGTACGATAGCAATAAGTTGACACCAAGTGAGGAACTGGGTGATCTGTTGCTGCAGGCGGATCCTGAAATCGCACTTAAAATATACCATAAGGCTAATGCTCATGCCAAGGTTGTAAATATTTTTTTGCAACGCAATGAAATAAACAATGCGGTGGAATACTGTAAAAGGGCAAATTTTTCGCCAGATTGGCGTGTTATTTTGAATAATTGTATTACTACTAATCCACAAACTTCTGTGAGTCTGGCATTGACGCTTCATCGTGGTATGGGTAGTGGTCCTGTATTGGATACCAATGAGATGATTGATATGTTTGTGACGGCTCATCAAGTGCAGCAAGCAACAGAGTTTATTATTGAAGTTTTGAATGGGAACTGTAATGAATCAACAAGAGACTTGCAAACTAAACTTCTTGAAATTAATTTAAAACACTCACATCCATCTGTGGCCGAGAAAATCTTTTTGCGTGGCCTTTGTATACATTACGACAGCATGAGGTTGGCGCCTCTTTGTGAAAATGCTGGACTTTCTCAGCGCGCTATTGAGTGTTACGTAACGGCACAAAAACAGGACCCGAGTATTGACAATCTGCCGAATATACGTCGCTGTCTTTCTCATGCTCAGTCTTTTAATCCAGAGTGGCTGGTTGAGTTTTTTGGCAAACTCAATCAGTCAGACAGTACAAAATGTTTGGAGGATCTTCTGCAAAATTATCGTCAAAACTTTAAGGTTATTGTGCAGGTTGCCACAAAGTACAGTGATGCTATCGGAACAGAGAAACTTATTGAAATGTTTCTTGAGCGAAATCTATACGATATTCTTTACTATTTTCTTGGTGCAATTGTTCCATATACGCGGGATCCAGAGGTACACTTTCGTTACATTGAGGCCGCCGCGGAAGTAGGTCAGATCCAGGAGTTGGAACGAATAACCCGTGAAAGTCCTTGTTATGATCCAGAAAAAACCAAAAATTATTTGAAAACCAAAAAGTTAACAGATCAATGGCCAATTATAAACGTTTGTGATCAGTACAATTATATTGATGATCTTGTGCGATATTTGATTGATACCGAGAATGAAGTGCTTATTGAACAGTATGTTCAACGCCGGAGTCCAGCAAAGACACCGCTGGTTGTGGCCGCTCTTATTGACTGTGGTGCTAAGGAAGAATTTATTAAAAAAATATTAAACGCAGTTGGTACAATGTGTCCTATTAATGAATTGGTGAAGGTGGTTGAGGAGCGAGGGCGTTTGCGACTCATTCAAAGTTGGTTGGAGGCTCGTTTGGCAGAAAAGAAGACAGACCCGGCCTTGTATAATGCATTGGGGAAGTTATATGTTGATACTGACAATGGGGCAGAAAGGTTTTTAACTGAAAATACATTTTATGAACCACTGGTTTTAGGTAAATACTGCGAAAATCGTGACCCAAATTTGTCGTATATTGCATATCGCAAAGGACACTTAAGCCAGGAGCTGATAGAGGTTACACGAAAAAATGGCATGTGGAAACAGCTTGCTCGATATCTTGTGCAGGAAAAAAATCTTGACCTTTGGCTTGCTCTACTAAAAGATGACTCAAGAGACCGCGACCGTCTTGTTGAGGCAGTGCAGCAGGTTGCATTACCAGAAGCTGAAGATTGCGAGGAAGTGAGCACAACGGTGCGTGCATTTATGAATGCAGAATTAACAGCGGAGCTTACCTCAATTTTGGATCAAATTGTTTTGCGCGGTCGTTTTAGGAAAAATCGCTTTTTAGAGAATCTTCTTATTATATCCGCTTTTCGCGCGCGCCCAGACAGGGCTTTGGAGTATGTTACGACATTGGAAAACTATGATGCGGCTGAAATTGCTCAAACTGCCGGCAACTTTGGACTACACGAAGTGGCTTTGACAGTATATGACAAGTACGATATGAAAAAGGAAGCCGCCACTGTACTTTTGCGTGACTTGAAAGACATCTCCCGCGGCCGCACTTACGCTCAAAAGTGTGACCAACCTGCTGTTTGGTCAGTGCTTGGTGAATATTTGCTGCAAGCAGACGAGATTCATGAGGCCATTGAGGCGCTTCTTACGGCAAAGAACCCGAACTATGTGGATGAGGTGATTGCAGCTGCGGAGCGTAATAATCGATATGGTGATCTTATTAAGTATCTTACTATGGCCCGTGTGGAATCTCGGGCAAAAGATAACAAGATTGATACGGCGTTGTTAGTTACATATGCCAAGACTGGTCGTTTATCAGAACTAGAAGAGTTTCTTAAAGAGGCGCATAATGTGCAGATTCAGCCTGTTGCAGAAAAATGTTTTAATGAAGGGCTCTATGAGTCTGCGCGTGTACTGTACACAGTGGCGGGTAATTATCCAATGTTGGCGTTGACGTTAATAAAGTTGGATAACCTTCCAGCAGCTGTCGATGCGGCACAAAAAGCTCACACTCAAGCCACCTGGAAGAAGGTAAATATTGCGTGTCTTGAGGCTAAGGAAATGAAACTAGCAAACACTTGTGCTGTTCCTCTTGTTTTGCAGGCTGAGCTACTACAGGACGTTGTGGACCGCTATGAGAGTTATGGGTTTTGGGAGGATCTGCTGTCAGTGCTTAAGACAGCGATGTTAACAACTGGCGCTCATATGGGTGTTTTTACCGCTGCTGGAGTTCTTCTTGCAAAATATAAGCCAGAGAGTCTTTTGGAACATGTTAATATGTATGCCAAAAAAATAAATACACACAAAATGATTGCTGCATGCGAGCTGTATCACCATTGGTTGGTACTGCGGGCTTTGCACATAAACAACGAGGACTGGCTTGCCGCAGCAACCACAATGATTCAGCATTATGCAGATGCTTGGGATCACGAAATTTTTAAGGATGTTGTGAGTCGCCTGGGTTCCAGTGATGTGCTTTACAATTCTATTTTATTTTATATCAACACAAGTCCACATCTTCTTAATGATTATCTTTCCAGCTTGGTCAAGACATTAGATCCAGAACGTGTATTATTGGAAGTGAGGAGACATGTGCCTGCACATTTTATCCGTCAGTATTTAGAATCTGTCCAGAGGCGCAACATGAGACATGTCAATGAAGCACTTAATCGGATCTACACTGATGAGGAGGACTTTGTTGCTTTGCGCAACTCAGTAGAACACTTTGACAACTTCGACTCTGCTGAACTGAGTGCGGAGCTGGAAAAGAATGAACTTTTTGAGTTTCGCAAGATTGCGCTTTTCTTACATCGCTCTAACAAACGTTTTAGACACGCTATTGAAGTGGCAAAGACAAACAAGCTGTACCAAGATGCTATTGAAACCGCTGTGGAGAGCGGTGATGCACAAATTGTAGAAGACCTGCTTGATTTTTTTGTTGTCGATCACCCAGAGTGTTTTGTCTGCTGCTTGTACACATGCTATGACCTCCTCACACCGCAGGTTGTACTGGAAAAGGCGTGGCTTAACAAGCGCACTGACCTCGCCATGCCTTATCTCATCCAAGTTCTCCAGGACTACACTGCGAGGGTGCAGCGGATTGAGAAGTCGATGACGGACGCGCAGCAGTCGGCGAAGGAGGCGGCGCGGCGGGTGGGTCCTTTTCAGGGCGCCGGCAACCCGCAGTTGTTGCTGACGGGGGAGCAGCCCGGCGGCGTGGGGGCCTCGCATGGAAGATATTTTCAGCCGCCACCGTTTTCAAATGGGCGGTAAATTTGAGGATATGGACAGAAAAATAAAATGAGACGAACAACAAAAAAAAAAAAATAAAAGAAAAAAGAAAAAGAAAGGAAAGAAAAGGAAAAAAGATAAAAGGAAAACAGAGTAGGTGAGAGTCGTTGGTGGTAGTGGATAACAGCGAGTAGAAGCTAATACATACATAAATAGTGACAAAACTGAGGAAGAAAATAAAAAAAAAAAAAAGAAACGGTTTTTTGTGTATTTGTGGTGGGACTAATAGTGGTTGTAAGCAATATGTGATTATTTCTCATTTTTTTTTTTTTTTTTTTTTTTACACGCACATTTTTATATAAATATATATATATATATATACGTATTTATTGATATACAACTATTCAAAGCTAAAAAAAGATAAAGTATTTTTTCCCCCCTCCTCCCCTCCACCCCCCCAAAAAAAAAAAAAAAAAAAAAAAAAAACGTGTATTTGTGTTTTGTTTCTGTAAGAATTATTAAATGAGATTTAAGAAAGTTGTGAAATTCAACCAAAATTGTTGGAGTAGTATAGAGCATTGCAAAAAACGAAAAAAAAAACTCTTATGGATTTTTTAACTATAAGCAAACTGAGTATATGTACTTTATATATATATATATATATATATATATAGTGTGGGTAAAATAAATACCGAGTAGAAAAGAGACTATGGATGGGGAACCAAAAACAGAACATTATTATTATTAAGCAATTTTTAATTGAATTTTTTTTTTTTTTTTATAATGTATGTATTTTTAAAAAGCGTGGGAAAACAAAGCTTATTCTTGGACCATTGTGTTTACTTGTTTTTCTGTGATACTAAATTATTATGTTTTTTTTTTTTGTTTTTTAATATTAGTTGGCTGCTGATTAGTATTTTGTCGTTTACGTTATACACTCACATATATATACATATATACACACAGACAAATAATTTTTTTTTGTTTTTTTTTTGTTTTTGACAAGAAAGAAAACAAAGTAGCAAAAGAACAAAATAAAACAAAAAAAAAAAAAAAAGGCAAAAGAATTGCTGAAATGTTTAAAAATCAGTACGATACAGACACTATCACGTGGAGTCCTACTGGGCGTTTGTTTCAGGTAGAGTACGCGAATGAAGCAGTGAACAATGGTTCCGCTGCTGTTGGTGCGAAGAGCAGAGATTATGTTGTCTTGACCGCACTGAAACGCAGCCCTTCTACTGAGTTGTCATCATACCAGGAGAAGGTCTTTAAACTTGATGATCATGTTGGCATGGCGATAGCTGGTCTTGTTGCGGATGGCCGCGTATTGGCCCGTTTTCTACGCACGGAATGCATGAATTATCGCTACATGCACGATTGCGATATGCCGTTGTCGCTTATGGCCGACATGACAGGGGAGAAGCATCAGCGCCACATCCAATTTTCAGGGAAACGGCCTTTTGGTGTTGGACTTTTGATTGCCGGATACGACCGCAAGGGGCCCCATTTGTACCAAACCGCACCGTCCGGCGATATCTTTGACTTCAAGGCAACCGCGATGGGCCTGCGTTCACAGGCCGCCCGTACCTACTTGGAGAAGCACTTTGAGTCCTTTGTGGAGTGCAATCCTGACGAACTCATTTTGCACGCGCTGAAGGCTCTTGCGGCGGCGACTTATGGTGGCGTGGAGCTGAACATCAAAAACACTACAATCGCTATAGTAGGGGAGAACACACCATTCAGAATTCTCACGGAGGAAGAGGCGCGAAAGTACTTGGATGGTTTTAAGATTTTGCCAGAGGATATCCCACAACTCCCAGAAAACGAGGAGGAGGAGGACATCATACGTGAGCGACCACTTGATGTGGAAGAGTGAGGCCGTTCTTTAATTGATAATAGTCAATATAGTAATGTGCGCTGCTTGTTGTTATTGTTGTTGGTGTTTTTTTTTTTTTTGTTTTTTTTTTTGCGTGTTTGTGTGCAAGTCTTTTTGTGCATGTGTGTTTGGGTTGTTATTTAATAGAGTTCTCGGATTGACAAAATTTGTATTTGCGGCTCAAAAAAAAAAAAAAAAAAAATAAAATAAAATATTAAAAAAGATAAAACAAGAAAAAAACAAAAATAAAAGGAACACCGACAAACAGCAAAACTGAAAAAAAAAAAAGGATGGTTATGGTGTATCTGATTCAGAGTGAAATTGATAGGAAAGTTGCGTTTGGGGTGTAAAGGCGTTTTGTTTTGTTGTTTTATTTATTTATTTTTGTGTGAAAACCACATGTATAGTTTTTTTTATATATATACACATATATATATATATATGTGTGTATGTATATGTCTTTTGATGTTTGCAATGTTTATAAGTCTTTAGCTAGTAAAGAAATAAAGAAAAAAAAACTGCAAGAAAAATATATATAGGAAACAAAAACATC
Organism: Trypanosoma caninum; assembly: GCA_036321205.1. Classification (NCBI taxonomy): domain Eukaryota; phylum Euglenozoa; class Kinetoplastea; order Trypanosomatida; family Trypanosomatidae; genus Trypanosoma; species Trypanosoma caninum. The sequence continues at coordinate 55,811 of JAWVMR010000033.1, read as the reverse complement.
AACAAAAAAAAAAAAAGAAGGTGGGTGTAGTGCTAAAAAAACTTGAATGCCGCGAAAAGCAGTGAAGAAGAGAAAACGTGCCAGCAGTGTGGACACGGAGAGTAGCTCTGCTGCCGAGGAGGCCGGAAAACGTAGCGGTGCTCTGTCAAAATTTAAGGAGTTTGACGTTTCAGAGGTGCTTCAAAGGCCGATTGAAGAAAACAGTTTTCAGCCCGCCGTGAATACAGCGGGGGGTGTCTTCGACGTTGACAACGTGCCCGCTGACATCTCTCCCGTCGTGCAGCTGGCGGAATCCGAAGGTGCGGCCGTGGATGGCGGTGAGCAGCCGGCGCAGGCCCCGCATTTGGCCTCGCCCGAGCACCTGAGGGAGTCTTCGCCGGAGGAGGAGCTCGTCCCGCTGCCCTCAATTCAGGTGGCGCCTGTGATGAATCGATATTTAGAGGCGCAGAGCGGACTGCTGAAGGAGCCCGGCCCGCCAGCGTCCCTGCAGCGCGTTACGCAACCAGGGGAACTTGCGCCCGCGATGCCCACTGCGTTGATGCAGCTGCTCAGCGGGTGACAGTAAAAAGGGCACTATTTTTTTCTTGTCTTTTTTTTTAACACTTGACTTCTTATTATACAAGATGTTTATATATCTATATATAAATATATAGATATATGCATGAATATACGGATGTTTTTTGTGTTTATTTTGATTTTTGTTATTATTATTTTACATGATTGTGACAAATATATATATATATATATGAAAACGAAAAAATGATGATAACTGTTTAAGACAAAACATTATGTTGCTTTGTTGTTGTTGTTGTTGAAAGTGAGTGTGGTCAAAGAAGCATTTGTATTGGTTTATCTACATAAATATATTCTTACAAAGAAACACAGAAGGGAGGTTTTTTGTCTTATAAAGTTATTTATTATTTATATATTTTTTTTTTTTAAACAGAAAGTTTAAGAAAAAAAAAAAAAAACAGAAAACGAAGAAAATTGATATATATATATATATATATATATATATATATATAAAGGCAATACAGAGTTAATTGCGAAAAATTATAGGAAAAAAACTTTGGGAAGACACAAAAACGCTTTTCTTTTGGCAAGTGTATAAATGTCGTCTGGTAAACCGAGAAGGAATAAAAAGGCCGGGGTGTCAAATGACGTTGTGACCTCATCTGCTGCTGTGGATGGGGGAAATATGCACGAAGCGGATGTCTCAAAGAATATGGCATCCGTTCTTGTTTGCGAGGATGGTGGTTCACTTGGAGAGTCTCTTTACAAGGCACTTATGGAAGAAGCATCAGTTGACCACGTGGTAAGCGATCTTCTTTGTATTTACACTGAGGGTAATGTGGAGACTGTTTGCTGCGCAGTTTTAAATTTTGTAGGGAAGGCTTCTGGTGCGGCTCAAGTGGAATTGGATAGGGCTGTTCTCAAGGAAGATGTGGATGTAAAGGCGGTGCTGGAGGAGATGTACGCTCGCGTTCCGGAAACGGCCATGATGTATCCTTTGGCGCAAAAGGACCCTAAACACCGCGCTTTTTATGCTAGTTATTGTTATTTTTTTGCGCGACTTGTAGAGTCTTGTTATAACATAAATATTTTTTCAGACAGTGTTTTCCTTCCGACACTTGTTCGTTGGCTTATTGCCATGAGTGAGAGCAGAGCACGGTGTTTTCGTCATACCTGTATTGTGGCGTTGCTTTCCATTATTGACGCTCTTAATGGACTTATTCAGAATCTTAATAATCGTTTGCCCTCACAAGGGAAGGGTAACACGAGGCAACTCAGCGCTTTCCAGGAAAGTATTCAGGCCATGGTGGAGCTGCGCAATCACGTGATATCGCAGGCCATTCATCAGCGCCCAAGAGATGTTGCCCCGGAGATCCGGCTTTTGGTTTTTGAACACTTGAAAAACTGGATTCTTAAATACGACGACGAGTTTGCAGAAAACAAATATTTTCGCTACTTTGGAATGGCATTGTATGATAAACGACCCGAAATCCGTGCAGAAGCTCTTACAATGATTCAAAAAGCTCTTGTGGCGACACCAGAGAGTGGAAACCGAATGTTTCTTTTTTTGCAGTATTTTGCTAAAAGGCTTGTTGAAATGTGCGGGGATGTCAACATGCGTTGTGCCGAGCTGGCGATTGGTGTTATTGTTCTTATTTTGCGTGTGTATGGCGACGAGGCTGAAGGCAAGGATATCCTCAATAATGAGATGATTGATTCTGTGTTGATGAGACTTTTTGATGAGCGCCCAACGATCCGTCATGAGGCTGGCGTACTTCTTGAAGTGTTTATTAACTCCCGTATTCCCGCAGAGATTTCTGATCAAGTGGCGCGTCAGAAGGCTGCAATTGAATTGTTGTGCGCGTTCGCCGCGACTCTTCGCGCTGACTACAAGGAAGCTATGCCTGAGCGTTATATTATTGATGCGTTATGGCCTGTCTTTACTTTTTCTTCCTCATCAACATCATCTTTGGAGTTACCGTCTATTTTGCAGGGTTACGGCTTAATACTGAACTTTGTTACCTCCAGTGACGCTGCAGAAGCTGTTGTAGGCCTGAACTTTGCGGCCGCGTTTCTTGAAAAACTGCGTGGTCGGCTTGATCTTGGCCCTATTCCAAAAGAAGATCGCCGTCGGGGGCATGTTAAGAAGCTTTCCTCCAACAAACAAGGAGCCATTGACACCTTGGTGACTTCTTTTAGTCGTGATGTGGGAGTGCTACTTCCTGATGTTCTTGAAAATCATTCTGGTGCTTTGCAGGTTTTTGCTGCTGCTTCTGCTGTAATAGCTTCTTTGGATCTTACTGCCTTTACTTCAGTAGAGCAGGTGGCGCGAATAAACATGCTACTTTTGTTGATGCGCAAGATAACAGCGGCTCTGCCATATTGTGAGGAAGTAAATTATCATCAAATAACCTTTGCGTGGCTTGCTCTTCTTGAAGACCATCCACTAAGAACTGAGGCGCAAGGTCAGCTGCAGGAGCTATTGAAATTGGTTCTTAAACAGCTTTTTGCGACACATAAGACAGACACGGACTCACCTAGCAAAGTGGATGAAACAGCATTGTTGCATGTGTGGTGTCGTATAAGCATTCTTTCTTCCCTTGTACCTATGTTAGATCAGTGGAATTTTTTAAAGACTGCTCTTTTACGTTATGCAGATGCAAATGCCTCTCCGTTATTGCTGAGATTGGTTTTAACAAGCGGTGCACGTTGTGTCATGTGGCAAGTAGATCCAAAGCAGCAAGACACCAACATTGCTGGTCAAAGAATTGGAGAATTACTGAGTTGTACTTTTCAATTATGGAGAGTTGATTTTGTGAAGAAAGGTGTTGACCTGATTACACTTATTGCCGAGAGTATGTTTTACCTATGTGATCTCTGCGCATTGAGACACTACAGCATGTCCCAGGTAGAACAAGATGTGCTTATTGAAAAGTTTGGCGAATTATCAGGTATGATGGGCACCGAGTTGCGCGAGACAAAAAAGAAACTTAGGGATGTTGAGGCTTCCGTTATTAGTGATGGCAGCAAGCTTAGTGATTTTGCGTATTGTCGTCGAGAGTTCTCACGCCTTGAGGCATTGCAAATGCGGTTAACGGTTGGTGTTGTTCGTTTGTTTGTACTAAAGCGTTTGTCAGAAGATGTGGCGCCTCGCATACTTTTACAGTGGTTAAATGCACCTACAAAGAGCATTTCCGATGTTTTTAGATTTTTGTTTCGTACATTGCGCGACTGTGGCAATGATAGCTTTGGTCTCGAGAAGTCTATTCTTGTATCGACATACCACTACTCATCTGAGGCACTTTACCAGATGGGGCTAAAAGTATCGTCTATGCACTGGCCTTTGCCTGACAAGTACTACGCGGCGTGCGTCGGTATTGTTCGCTTTGCCATTGACTTTGCCGCGACAACAGATGTGGCGATGCTGCAGGCCGCTGTTGCGTATTGCCCGAGGCTTCTGCGGCAGGATGCGGTGAGGATTGCAGGTCTGCTTGCGGCAAATGAGGCGCTGGTGAGGAATGACGACCCGAACGTGCGGCAGTTTTTCTCCGCGATTCGGCGGGCCGCGCGGTTGGTGGAGGGCGACGGCGACGGTTGCGGCAGTGGAGAACGCGGGGCGAAACGACCGCTGGCGGCTGAGGACGGGGCTGCGGGGGAATATTCCGCGGGGCACGCTGGCGAATGTGCGGCAGGCGACGGGGGCGAGGCGGGAGGGAAAAGAAAGAGAAGGTGCCTCGACACCGCGGCCGCGTCACGTCCCCGCCACGTCGCTGCGTCGGTGGTGGCGGCCTCCAATCGGGTGCTTGCGGAGGACGGCTGGCGGGTGCGTCCGGGAGAAATGAAGGTGCCGGAGACACAAAGCGTTTTGTCCTCCGTTTCTGACGCGGCAGATGTGGCTATTGTGCGACAAAAGAAAAATGTTGGGAAATCACCCGCTACGTCACATACGTTATTACCTACTGCAACCCAGGAAACTGTTTTTTCTTCTTTGGCAGAAGAGTTGGACAATAATGAAGTGTTTATCGCCACTCAAGAGTATGAATGATGTTCCAACAAACGAGTTTTCTTTTTTTTTTATTTTTTTATTTTTTACTTTATTATTATTATTATTATTATTTTAATGACAAGAAATAAACGGTGTCGTTTTATATAAATTAAATTATATATATATATATATATATATATACCAAGTGTGGTAAAGTAAAACACAGACGATAACTTTATATATATACATCTATGATCGATGATAGAAAAAAATTACCATAGAATCTGAAATAGAATATATATGTGTATCTATTTATATAGCTTTTTAAAAGCATTTCAGATATAGAAGGCTGTTGTGTAGCCATGTTATTTTTGTTTTTATTTATAAGCTACGTTTTTTTAGTACGCTAAAGGGATGGTGTGTGTACGTGAAAAACAAAAGAGTTTTATAAGTTATTATTTATGTGAGCAACTAAAATTTACTTATTATTCTTATTTGTTTTGTTTTGTTTTACATTACGTTTATGTAATTTTATTTTATTTTTTGTAATATTATTATTATTAGCTTTGCTACTTTTTCCTTTCTTTTTTTTTTTTTTTTTTTTGTACGTTCAGTAAAGATACGTGTACTTATATATATATATATATATGGCACGGGCACTGTCGAAGCCTCCCCCAACGGCTGTGCTGAGTCCACGTGCCTGGAATGAAAGTTGGAAGGAACTACGTGAAAACGCGTTGGATTTGCGGGACCGAATTGTGCTGACGCGGGATGATCAGTCTCCTTTAAACTCGAATGATTTTAAAGCTTGCCTCATGTGTAGTGTGCGCGCTTTACCAGGGTTGACTAATGTAAAGAATTTTTTGCGGAAATTGCGGCTTTTTCGGGAAAAAGCTCTATTATGTAGTGGTGAAGGAGAAAGAGCTGCTTTGGAGGGTTTTTATGGTACAAATCCATTACTTGACAGCAAACTGAAAAGATCTATTGCGCCTAGGCATACTATATGGAGTGTCGATAGCGGTGTTGTTGATGTTGGTTCTGATATCAGTATCATCGATGCCTCTTCTGGGGTTACATTGATGCGTATTATTGAACCAAAAAAGAATGTTAGGGTAAGCTCGCTTTTGCACGCACCATTTCGCGGGTTTATTGACAGGTGCCTGGAGATTATTCCTATTAAAGAGCCCGAGGACATTCTTTTGATTAAGGAATCATCTCTTATCAATACCGACTACGTATGGGTTGGATTTGCAGACGGCTCCATTCGCCTCTTCCCCGCTGATTATGAGTGGGTGCATAAACAAGACCGCTCAGCGCTTTTTGCAAAAGGCGAGGCTGCAGACATCGTTTTTGAGCTTCCAAAACATCACTCGTCGAGAGTTATTGCTATAACACGCAGTCCGCGCAATGATATTGGTATTGCCACGGATTTGATGTCTGCGAACCGCCTGAGCAACTGCATACACGAGCTTACAGCAATGACATCACGCGAACCTGAGGAGGAACGGGAACATCTTTCACTGGTTTGCACTGCATCGGAAGACTCATATGTGATTGTGTGGGATTTGCAAAGAATTTACCAACATCTGCAGGAGATGAAAAAAATTTCCAAGGCCACGGATGCATTTGGAGTTTTTTCGGGTACATCATTTAGGGGTGATGCTGTTACCTTTGATGTGCTACCCAAAGGGACTACACATGGTGGTGTGATACGTTCAACATGCACATTTGTAAAGGTGCGGCCGCTTCTGAAGTTGAAAGGCGGTGTTGGTGGGATGCGAACACTGAACTGGCTCACCACACTTGTTACAACGGAGAACTACCAGAAGAGGCGTGATGCGGTGGAAATGACACGTGACCCAAAGGAGAGCACAGCATCTGAGCTTATTAAACGCCGCCGCGCTGTTCAGTCAGTGACAAGATGGGAAAAACGGGAGGAGGATCGTGCATTGCTGAGACTTTCAGAAAAGGATATGTGTGACGTGGAGGAAGAGTTGGGTTCTTTGATGCCATCACTTGCACCAGAGCCAGTGCAGCGCAGGCGTGTTAACCTTATCATTGCCGGTGACAATCAAGGCACTCTTCACATCTGGGACTTGGACGAGGAGCTTAATAACAGTGTAAGCGAGAGTCGAATAGGAAGCGCATCTTGTGCCTCATCGTTGACGCACAACTCTCGATGCGCAGCTAGTGTTGTTACTTGTATCAACTGTGGCAGTAGTTCAATGAAGCCATATCGCAACAAAGTGTTTGATTCGGTGCCACAAACAACACGCGTCTCGTCACAAAGTCGGAGTGTTACTGGTAGTACAATACAGCGCAGCGGAAAAACGTCTTCTGCTCGTTCTGCTACATCACAAAGAGGAATAGAAACTGGGCAAAGGACAAAACATGAATCTTTTATGACTCAAACAAAACCGCGGAGTGTGCCGTCCAGCCCATCACAAGACATGAAGGTCTCACGGATGAGACAAGGCAAGATGGCGCTAGACAGATCTTTTGTTTCCAGCTTGAGAAGTAATAGATCTGCACCGGAAATGCGATATGGCAGCACAGTAAAAAAATCCGCGTTGTCTTTTCCAAGAAATGTTCTCACACAATCTTCTGAGACTTTTTTGCATGAGAAAAAAAGAGAAGGTTCAGGTCCATTGTCTTGCGGTCTTTTTAATGCACGTAGCGATAAAGGCGACTATGAGACAAGTTTTTTGGGGGTGCGATCTTTGAATTCACCGCGGACAGCGTATTCTAGCACTTCTTCTGCGAAAAGGTCGATTAGCCGTAACTCTATCAATAAAATTGGTCAACGACAAGAGCCGGTAAATGATACTATTAATAGTATAAATAATGATAATTATTGTGTGCTTGCCTCGCTTAATGATGATGCTACATGGATTGAAGCCACAGAACGTCTAGAGCACTCTCATGTTAATCCTAAATATGCCAAAGAGAATGCTGTTGCTGATGATATTTGTGTTCGACACCATAATAAAAGCGAAGCTTTTAAGGAGGAAAACTCTGAGTATGTGGTGGTGACCAATTTGCAAAAGAAAAGCAAGGTTATAGACGCAACAGGAAAACGATGGAAAGTGGAATGGGGAGCAAGGGGGTCATCTCCAGAAGCGAAGCTTGTCAATTTGTCTAGTTTTCGTAGTTGGAGTTGCCGCAGTCGCAGTCAGAGTCGCAGTCAAAGTCGCGGTTTTTTATTATCTGATAAAGGGGGGATTTCATCAACAGAGCGTGCGATACATCATGGAAGTAAATATGATTTATGTGACCGTAAAGGAAAGTGCCGTCTTAATTTTGCGACTGGTGATTCAATAACTGGCATTGCGGTTGATTTACCATCAGTGATCTCGGTTACCATGCGTTGTTTACCTGATGCACAGGAGCCATGTTATTCTTTGTTGGAGCAACCTTCGGAGGAGGAGCTGCGACAGCGACAGCTGGCGAATAGCTTTCATATTTTGAGTGACAGTCGTGCACAATTTTTGGTTTTTCAGCGCTTGCAATTTTACGTTTCCTTTGAGGGAAAGGTTATGAACATTAAATGCGAGCCTAAAGAAAAGCATACGGACTCCGAAGATGTTTTTGACGTTGCCTATACGTATGAAAGCAATATAATTACACAGTGTTCGCCGTTTAACTTTGAAATTTTTTTTGAAAAGCTCATATTAGAGGAATGCCCTCAACACGTTGTGCTGATGTTTCTTGACAACTTGCGACATCATCTTTGGGTGGCGCGAGCTGATGGATATCTTTCTGTCATTTCAACCGAGACAAAATCTGTTGTCACCCGTGTGTTGCATCCCTTTGCTTTGGAGGCTCTTGGACCAGTTAAAAATTTTGACACCAAGTCCAGAAATAAGGAACTGATAAAAAAAGAGGAATTTGTTATTTTGAAGAAAGTCTATGAACAGCGATCCTCTATGCGAAGTCATTTTATTGGCTTTTTGCCTATTTCTCTCTTTTATCAGCTTTTTCTGTTGCAAACATCTTTACTTTCTGACACTAACTCGGTAAATGTGGACTGCGTTGCCTTTGGAGGGGCCCATGGCGGCAAGGTGCGGATAACATCTATTGACGATCGAAACCTTTTGGATGATCACGCGCGGGCTCGGGAGATTAAACTGAGTGCGCTTTTAGAAACTTTGAAATTGTGCCGTCAAGATGCTGTTTTGGTGCGTATGGTGCAAAGGGACACTTATTATCATATTTTTAACCGAGTTGCAAGTAAAATAAGCGGCCTTTTTAGGTTTGATTTGCCGCAGAATAAATTGGATTTTGCACGCAGGGCCTTTGACTTGTGGGTGCGTTATTCTTATCAATACTCCCATGTGAAGCATTACCACATGTTACATCAAGAACGCTTGAAGGGACTTATGCATGTTGCTATTGTACTTCATTCCGCCTTTGTTGCCCAGCAGAGGGCTGTATATTTTGCCAGGTGGTCTGCTGTTGTGTTTTTGTATCGGAGCCGGCGACGCGAGGATCGGCTGAAGCGGGTTTTGAAGATGCGGGAAGACACAAGGCCAAAGTTGAAACTTGATTATTTTTTGACGGACTATGCACAGCGGCGGTTTTATTGGTCCATTTGGAAGTCAGGAAGAGCAACTTTGGGTACTGATTTTTCGCACATGCTATGTTACCGCGAACCGGGGTATGGAAACATCAACAGCATAAAAGGACGTGATTTATCAGCGGAGTTCCAACAAGGTGCTAGTGAGCTCTTTTTTTTAATTAGTGATAATGCAGAACATGACAGGATTTTTGAGAATCTGTATACCATTATTTGCTTTATTTTTTCCCAGCGTCATAAGTTGGTTTGTTTTCGGTTGAATAGCACTGCTGATACTGTTTTGGACATTGATAACTCTTGGATTGAGAGAATTGAAGAGCTAAAAAGTGAGGAAAAAACAAAAACGAAAACTACGTATGTGGTGAAGAGAATGGTGTTTAAATTTGGCTTAATTCCTTTATTAGAGGACCTTTTATTTGCTGCTAAAAAAGATAACTGGTCTTGTTACAAGGAAAGGTACGTTACTGATAAAACAGTATCATTGTTTCAGGGTTGTTTGATGTTTCTTGATTTTTTATATCAAGACACTAAGAGTTTTGCGGGTTCGATTGCAGCACCTGTCTTTGCTGACACTTTTGCCGGTGTTCGAGATGTTGAATATGACAACAAAGATTATATACATGAAATAAAACTTCAACAAAACATGGAAATGAGGGAGTTTTTTGAAGATGCCATGAGCGATTCTGAGCTTTGTTCTAAAATAAAGGCAATAAGCATACATTCTGCAGTTGTTAAGAGTTTTATGTGTTTTTTTTGTGGATTTTGTTTTTGAGATGTGAAAAAATAAAATCAATAAATAATTAAAAAAAAAAAAAAAAAAAAAAAAAAAAAAAAATTTTTATTTTTGTTTGTTCTATAATTAGTTTGAAGTCAATGATGTATGGGGAGCATAAAGGTTTTTCCTTTTTATGTATATATTATATATCTTTTTTTTTTTTAATATATATAATGTTTTTTTTTTTTTTTTTTTTTT